>JAQIWZ010001712.1:0-10941 GCA_034697245.1 Malaconothrus monodactylus
TTTTTATAACAAACACATTATTATTATAATTATTATATTTAGAAATCAATGCATTTATTAATAATCATTTAATTTATTTAACAAAACATTCATTTATTAATACTTTTTAATTAATTAAATAATTGATAAGTAAATACCTTTTCTTTTGATTTCGTCTTAAAATTCACTCAAAATTTTTTGTTGCTTTTAATCAAAATTTTACTATTTTTTTATAATTTTTTGCAATTTTATAATTTTTTTGGTTATTTTTTGAAAATAATTGAAATATTAATTAAAGAAATAATATTTATAACTAATCGCAAAATGTTTTTTGACTTAATTTTTATTTAATTTTTATTTAATTTTTTTGTCTATAAAACAAATGCGACTTAAGTCTAAAAGTCTTTACGAAAGGAATGACTCAATGAATAAAATGGACGACTAATAGAGAGAAACGAAAGGAAAACGACTTCTTTTCCAAATCGATTGCAGACATGCGCACAAAAAGCACACCTTTTTTGACCTCATTTCACAAATAACTCAATTCTAATCAAATAAATATTTCATTTCAATATTTATTTATTTATTTATTTTTGTGTTTAATATGAACTCTAATAAATGTGAATTAATTGAAGATAAAGTTAAGGAATTGCAAAATGAAATGCTTTTAAGAAATAATTTTCAATCAAATGATGAATTGTTTAGTTCTTCATTAATGGCTCTTTTGGTTTGTTTTGCGGGAAATTCGAATAAAACTATTGAACAAATTCTTAAAATTAATTCAAAATTAATTTCTCAACAAAAATCGGGTAAAATTAAAATTTGGACCGAATTTGGAATTAAGGAAACTTTTCTTAAAGGATTTCAAAGTGAAAAACAAACGGAAATTAAAATTCCAAAAATTATTTTAAAAAAATTAAAGGAAAAAAAGCGTTTAATTGGAGTTCATCCACAAAGAATGTTTTCATTACCAACAATTACGTCAATTAATTTGAAAACAAATTTATTGAGAAATAAGTCATTAATTAATGCGAAGAAAAGCATTCAAAGCAGTAATAATTAGACAAAAATTTAGTTACAATTAAAAATATAATTTTATTAAATTTTGATCATTAATTAATTATTTATTGTAATTTGATTTGACACGTCTCTGTAATGTGAAAGTCCATCTAAATAGAAAATAATTGAATTAATTAAATGAAAATTTAAATTTAAATTAATTGTGAGAATAATGATTATTTGAATATAAGCACTTACGCAAGCTTGGTACAATTGGATTAATTCAATGATTTGTGCTCTTTGTGGGAATTTCTGTTCCGATTCTGTTTTACATTTTTTATGTTCGCGTACCAATGCAGCTTCAACTTCTTTTGATAAACCTTTTCTTTTGATTTCCTGTTCCGCTTTAGTAAAACGATATGAACCATTCTTTGCAAACCAATTCTCCTTCTTTAGAGCGCATTCAGCGATCTTTTTCTGATCTATTAGTTAATAAATGATCATTTCTTAATTAATTTATTAATTAATTAAGCAAAGCATTCAATAATTACGTATTTCAATAGAAGTTTCGGTCAAATTTTTTGGAATTGGATTCGACTTAAGACATGATTCAAGAATAGTTGCTTTCGTTGTTTTTTCGCTTTCTTTTGGTTCCAATTGTGGACATTTTCCCCAATCGATTGTGGGAACTTTATCGGGTTGGGGTTGAGGCTGAGGAGGAGCTTGTTGTTGATTCTGACTTGTAGGTCGTCGAGGCTGTTGTTGTCTTTGAGCCGAAACTAAACTCAAAGTCAAAACTAAACCCAAAACTAATACAAATATGGTTTTCATTTTTGAAAAAGAAACCGAAAAAACAGAACTTTAAGAAAAGTTTTTCGAAACCTTCTTCTCCTTAAATACTTTGAGAAAATGGGCGGAATTTTGGCTCTTTTTGTCCTTCAATTACATCTTCTTTTTTAACCTTCGATTTTATCTTTGAATATATTTCGGGTGGAGTTTAAATCGATTTTTAATGCAAATTATGACAAAATTTTCCATTAATTCTTAAGAAATTGTGACAAATTTCGTGATCTTTTATTGCGATAAAATTGATCATAAATTTAATCAAAAATTTTTAATTGCTTTCACTTTTTATTACTTTTGAAGTGAATTTTTTTCCATAAAATTTAAACTTTTATTCCAATCAAAAAGCCTTCGAGTCATATGAAGTCATTTAGTCTTTTAAAAAAAACCTTAAACTTGTCTTTTATTTTCACTCTTATTCTTATCTATTATTATGTAATAAATTATTTATAAGTTCTTTAAAAATAAGTCAAAAATTGGTTCAAACTTTTCTAAAAATAATTCCAACTTTTTGTACTTTTATTGCCATCTAATGAGTGAAGTATTAAACAAAATAACAATTAATGCCATCTTTTGAGTAATTATTAAAACAGAAATTTTGCGCAATTTTTTGAAAAATAATTCATTTGTTATTGAATTGAAAAAATTGTGAAATTTTTACAAATTTTACAAAAATAAAACTTTATTTTCACAAAATTTAAAGTTTTGAAAACTTGTATTTTGGAATAAATTTGATGAAAAATTTGTTGAAATAAATACTTTTATAACTAAATTATTAATTAATAAATTAATAAAAATATTAATTAAATGGATTTAATAATAGATTTATCGAAAGAGATGTCGCTTTGAAATCATTCGCAATAATAGTTTTGGAAATGAGGCCAAAAAGTGAACGAACGAAACGAAAACTTCAGTTCTCTTTTCAGACTTTAGTATTCATTCATTCATTCATTCGTTTGGTTTTGAGTCGAGTTTCAGAACGACTTTTGCGAACAGTTTTTGCGTTTGTTTTTCGTCTCTTTTAATAATGTTTTTGAAATTCTCTTTCGTTATATTTTAATAAATATTTTATTAATTATTAAAAGTATTGAATGTTTTTATTAAAAAAAGAAAGTTTTTATAATTAAAATAAGTTTTTGTTTTAATTATTATTGTTATTGAAAGTGAAGAAATCAATAAATAGTGTTTCGATATAGAGAGAGAGAAAGAGTGTAAATGACCTCAAATTAGGTCACTGTGACGACAGAGAGAGAAGACGTTCGTTGAACTTCAGTTTGCGTTCATTGACCTTCAGTTTGGAGTAAAGAGTGTATTGAGTGGAACGCATGCGCATCGCGTCTATCATTCGATTACATTGACTTTTGTGAGTTGAATGACCTCTAAGTGAGTGAATATAGTTTTGGAAAATATATTGGATTGGAATTGAATTGTTGTTTGAGAGAAACCAGTTTTTAATTGAATGAAGAAGTGTTTCAATCAGTCATTATGTCACTGTTTCATTCATACAAATTGAAACGAAGGAAAGTTGAGTTGAACGCGAACAGCAACAGCAATAGCAATAGCAACAAGGTGAATTTACAACAACAACAAAATCACCATCTTCACTCCAATACCACTACTATTGATCCATCTAATAATAATAATAACAATAATAATAACTCACTTATTAAATTACAACAAAATAATCATCAAAATAATAATGAAGTTCTTATTTCCAATTCAAATAATAATAATTCGGATAATTCTTCCTCTTCGGGATCATGTGATGAATGTCTCGACTTATCGACTAATAGACGACCCAATAATACGACACCTTTACTTATGGGCGACATTCCCGGTGCGGGCGACGGACACAAGACTATGTTATGGACTACGACAGGAACTACAACAACAACAACGACGGGTCCAATAGTGCAATTGCCGCATCAATTGAATGGATCGAATTCGAACTCCCCTAGCTCAACTTCCACGACACCGGTTCCCGATTCACAAACTCTGATTTCCAATTCATTTCAAAGTGAATCAACAAATAATATAATAATCAATGAAAACAATAACAGTAATAATAATAGTTGTGATTCAGCCAATTCGCAAATGATTTGTATGATATGTGAGGACAGAGCGACTGGACTTCATTACGGAATCATAACATGTGAAGGTTGTAAAGGATTTTTCAAAAGGACAGTTCAAAACAAAAGGTATTTTAATTACAATAAACACTTTATTAATTAGTTAAATAAAAATGAAATTTATTTAAATAGAGTTTACACGTGCGTCGCCGACGGCCAGTGCGTTATTACAAAACAACAGCGAAATCGTTGTCAATATTGTCGTTTTCAGAAGTGTCTCCGACAAGGAATGGTTTTGGCCGCAGTCCGCGAGGACCGAATGCCAGGCGGACGCAATTCGGGTGCCGTTTATAACTTGTATAAAGTTAAATATAGAAAACATAAAAAGCCGGCCAACGGGACACTAACCACAACAACCACTAATGCCGTAAACTCTAATCACGTGATTAATACAACGGCAACCACTACGACGACGACCGGTATTTTGAAGAGTGCGCTCACGTGTCCGCGCTCTGAGTCTTTTGTGAATTCACGCGTCGCCTATAATTCGTCGGCCGTCACGTCCGCCACAACCAATTCGACGACTGCAATGACGACAAGTTCTCCTGTTTCGACTACTTCTTCGATAATGCCTTTCTTTAAGGCTCTGATGACAAGAGATCCGGTGATGTCTCGCGAAGAAAGCGATCAATTATTGAATGCTTTGATCGAATGCGACGATTTTCAAGATTTTGGGTTTGTTTTCAAAATATTAATAATGTTTTTTCTTTTATTTACCGTTTAATTAATTGATTAATTAATTGAAAGTTCATTGAATTCATTGGAAATAACGGCAAACGAATCAACGATTGAAACAAATCAAGAATTATCGGATCGTTTGTAAGAATTAATTAATTAAATGTAAAACTATTTGTTAATTAATTGATATAAAATGTTAATTAGATGTTCGATCGGAGATTCAATAGTTTATCGTTTGGTTCAGTGGACAAAAAGACTTCCATTTTATGACGAATTACCCGTTCACGTCCACACACAAGTACGAATTAATTGACCTATTAATTGATCTATTAATTGATCTATGTTAATATATTCATCTATATGTGTTTCAACTTAAGAAGTCCAAAAATAAGTGACACCCCATTAGTTTTTAGAGCTAACCTAAAGTCAACTTTGTTTATAACTACTATAACTACTTGATAAGAGGGCTCTTATTTTGAGGACTCCTTACGTTGGAACGACTATTAATATATTAATGACCTATGTTGAATTGATTGAAATGAACATAATGAATATGATGATCCTCCTTTTCATTTTTACAGTTATTAACGCACAAATGGCACGAACTATTGGTTTTGTCGTGTTGTGCTTTCAGTGCTTTAAATAATCAATCGATTAGTCAATCATTAGACGAAGAAATCAACCAATCGATGAATAATTTGGCCAAAAATCTGTCGCAATTAAATCAATCGAATTCGCAATCAATATCGTGGCAACAGTTGGAATTAGAGGCCGGAAATCTTGTTCATGAATTGTGTTCCGTTAGATTCCAATTCAAATCTATTTCATTAAGTCTTTCAGAATTTGTTGCTCTAAAAGTGGTTGCCATGACTACAATTGGTCCTAATTGTGATTTCTTTGACACAAATGTATCCAATATTCGCGACAAATATTTAAACGCTTTAATCGTTTATTTGAATAGGAATTCGAGTCAAACTCACGCGCGAATGACTTCTCTATTAAATTGTTTACAACACGTGACAAATGCGGCAAATCTTTTATTACAATCGAAAATGTTTTACGTGCCGTTCCTTATGAACAGTAATTCATGTAATAATAGTTAAGACGTTTTTTTTCAATTGTAAATAAAGTTTTATTCAGTACTCAATAACGCCATCTATTGTTTATTTCTATTCAAAACTATTTCTTTGTCTTTAACAAAATGTTTGATAAAAAGTGTTTTAATTGCAATCAAATAATTAAAGACAAAATATTTTTGTTTTGTGATAAAAAATACTTTCATTCAAAATGTTTGAAATGCAAAGAATGCGAAAAAAGTCCAGAAATTAATGAAAACTTTTATTCATTTAATGGATTCTTATTTTGTTTTAAAGATTATAAAAGAGTTCAATCCATTTGCAAAATATGTCAACAATTGATAGAAAAGAATGACTTTATTATTAAAGCGCGAAAACAATGCATTCATTTTAGTTGTTTGTGAGTTATTATTGATTCAAATAATTGATTAATTAATTAATTAATTGTTTAATTTTTATTTAAAAAGATATTGTGTTTGTTGTCAAAGACGTCTTCAAACTGGAGACAAATTTATTCTTCAAAACGAAGCCATTAGTTGGCAATTGATTTGCGAGTCTTGTTGTCAACAAATGGCGTCAAACAACTCAATGACAACAACGACAACGAGTAGTCGTCGCGGACGTAAGAAAATCAAAACTGACAACAATAATAATTAAAACAATAATAATTTTATTCATAAATTACGTGAGAATACAATGAAATCTTTTATTATTATTAAAAACTAGACGTTTATTAGATTTATATTCAGACAAATACTGCAATTGTTTGGCATTAATCGCACCTCTTCTCACACCTAAACATAGATTAACATAAATGATAACATAAATGATGACATAAATGATGTCATAAATAATGACACAAATCAAATACAATTATAATGACCTCTAATCATTTCAACCGCTTCCTCGTATTTCATTCCGCCTTCAATTAAAGCAATCGCGACCAATACGGGAGCCCTTTATAAATACACCAATAATTTAATCAATCAATCAATTAATTAATTGTAATTAAACTTGAATTAAACTTGTATTGAATGCAAACCTTCCCAAACCGGCCACGCAATGAACGGCAACACAACATTGAGGGTCGTCTTGAAATCGACGCGATAATAATGACAACCAATTCTTTATTACCAATGGAGGCGGAGGTGTTCCTAATCATCAATATTTATTAATCAACGAATTATTTATTTAATTATCATTTTTCGATACCGTCATCAAAAACCCAGTCGTGACACTGAATTCCCGCTGAAGACAAACGAGATGATGAATACGTCGATTCACAAACGCGGACCACGTCTGACACGTGACGCGCTTTTAATTCCTTTTAATTTAATTGTTTTTTAAACTTTATTGTATTTTTTCAAAAGTAATAAAAATTAATAAAACAATAAATACTTCGATGTATTGCGAAAGAGTTGCGTCATTTGGTTTGTCTTTAAATTAATAATAGTTAATAGTAGTTAATAATAATTAATACAATTAGTGATTTGATTATTAATGAGATTAAATAAATAATTAATTAATAAATACCTGTTATTAAAAATCTCATATTTCTATGAAAAATAATAAGTATAATGAACAATTAATTAATAATATATAATTATAATAGGTAATTATTGTCAATAAATACTTGTATTGGATCATTGAATGTTGAATTCTTCCCGAAGTGGACGACATTTTTGACGACTTTTTTGCGTTTTATTCCTTTCTCTCAATTTTATGACAAATAAGTCGCCATTTTTTGACTCAAATCTCAGTCAAAGTTGTGTTGAATAACAATAAAAGAAATGAAGGCATGCGCACAACATTCAAAATGAAAACAATTTATTTTATTTCACTTTTTATTATATTTTTTACGATTTATTCCTTAATAAAATGTTGTGAAGAAAAAGATTATGAAATATTAGTCTTAAAATCGCGTCATTTTATGGATCAATTGACGAAATATTACAATAATCACAATAAAAATGATATTAAATCTAATAATAATTTTGAATATTTTGAATGTTTTAATAATTAGTTAATTATTTATTTATTTGTTAAAGACGTCGACATATCTCTTATTTTTCTGAAATTCAAACTTTTTATTAAATGATTGTTGAGTAATGGGTGGACCACCAAACGGGGGGCCATTTGTTTGATTTGAGTCATTAGTTGAGCCCAACCCTTGGTTTTGTTGAACAGATGTGTCAATCCATTGTTGAGTCGTTTTGTCGTAAACAAGAGTCGGATTTGTGTCGTTTGGAAGAAACGCCTGATTTTTAGCTTTAATTCAAATAATAGTCAATTAATTGTTAATTAAATAAATAGTTATGTAATTGTTATCTATTGTTATCTATTATTATATATGACTTACGCCTGAATTTTCCGAATAAAGTACTAAAAAGTCCAGAATTTGAATTTGAATTTTGAGTCAATTCTTGTTTTTTCTCTTTTAAATCATTTTTTTTGATCTCATTTTCTTTTATTTCTTGTTTTAAAGAATCTTTTCTTTGAATTGAATTTTCATTAGTTATCGAATCATTGATTGAGTCATTCATTAAATCGAAAGGCATTAAAGGCACGGAAGAAGTAGTGCTTATGAAAGAAAATTCATTTTGATCATTTATTATTTGTCCGTAAAAGTCATTCTTTATTTCATTGGTTTCGATATAACTGTTGTTAAAATTAGTCTCAATTCGATCTTCACTTAAGACATTATTTTCGTTAATTTCGTTAATTTCGTGAATTTCATTATTTTCATTATTTTGATTGACGACCGCGTCGTTTGTTATTTCCAAATGATTTTCGATGTCGTAATCGAAACGCGACTCCAATTCATAAATAATTCGTTTTTCTGTTGACGACAACCGATCACTAAATGATTGCTTCAATTGTTGACAATATTCTAAAGCGTTTTCATAGAAACCAAAATCAAATAATAATGAAATGAATTCTATTTTCTTTTCAATAAGTTTTGAATTTTTTAGGTTTAAAGCGAATTCAATCGTTTCGTGAACTAAAAGAAACTCTATTTTCGACTCAAATAACTCTTCATTTAATACATAATTATTGTCAGTAATATTTTCGTCTTTTTTCAAGAATTGAATGAATTGTAGAATATTCCTGAATGGATTCTGTAATTCTTGACTGAATTCAATAGAATTTAAAGGCATTTCATTCGATAATAATATGAGAAATGACTCAAAACTTAAATCTTTTAATAATTTGTTTTTCTTCTCTTTTGAAATCATTGATAAGTATAGTATTGAAACTAAAAATACAAATAAATCATTAATTAATTAATAGTTAATAATGTAGTTAAGGATTGAATACTTGGATCGTTTGGTTGAAGAGTATTTGAAATAAATTTCTTAATCGTTGTAAACATTAATTCATTATCTTCTCTGTTAGACATAAGATATGATAAACACAACGAGTGATCATTTAATCCATTATTTAAGGCATAATTTAAAGCAATTCTTTTCTGTCCTTTCATTAGAAGTATTCGATAATTATTCAAAATTTCATTTTCTTTTGAGAACTCATTCAATGAATCCAATGATAAAAATTCATACAATAGTTCTATTAATAAAATAAATAAACAATTAATTAGTGAATAAATAATTAATTAATTAATTAATAAGTCATTGAAATACCCGATAAGTCGAGACCAGAAATAATCGAATTTTGTTTTACTAGCATTTGAATTATTTTTAAAATAAGTTTTAATTCAAAATTCAATTCATTTAATTGTAGTTTAAATCGAATGAATTGCAAAACCATTTCTTTTGAATCGAATGGAAATCGAATTAAAGACAAAAAGTCTTTCGGAAACAAATAATCGTTTAATAAATCACTTAATGAATAAAAAAGAATCGATTTTTGATCCGATTTTTGAATAACCATTAATTGATTGTTGGATTGACTGAATTGTGCTCTCGAATGACCTCTAATTGATCCGTATTTCAAAGGAGTCTTGAGAACATGTTGTTGTTGTTGATATTGTTGCTGTGTTTGAATAAGTTTTCGATAATATTCTCTGTAATATTGCGAATAATATTGAGTCAAATATTCGTTTTGTGACCAATATTGGGGTCCATTTTGTTGATAGTTATGATGAAAATAATTCTGATTTTGATTAAATGATTCTACACTTTGTGGACGCGAATTATCCATTTTTGTGTCGAGTTTTTTGCCACGTATTGAATCAATTTTTGTTACATTTAATATTATTTTGCATTATATGACGAAATCGTTTCTATATTTGACGTCATTTTTGTATCTCTTTTTGATCAAATATTTCCTAAAGTTCTCAAAACAGTCAAAAGATGGCGATTGGGTTCACATTCATATGTTTTTTGAAATTCAACTCTTATTTTCACTTGAATCAAAAGATGGCACAACCGTTCTCTTAATTCAATTGAATTTATGCTTTTGTAATAAATTATTATTAATTTAAATCAATCAATAGATGGCATAAGTCTTACTGTTACTAATCATTTAGAATTTAAATAAAAGATTCCTTTTCTTTCTTTCATTTGCAATAAGTCTTCTTTTTTTCGTATTCAAAAAAAGTTATTTTCAAAAACTATAATTCACTTCAGTTTCTCTCAAACATTATTTAAAACTTTAATAAAAAAAAGACAAATATTTATAAAATTATAGTTTATTTTTTTGAACAAAAGAAACAAAAAAAGATTTATTTTAAGAAAAGTTCAAAAAACTATTTAATGATTGAAATGAAAGATAAGGGAATTTAAAGAAAAACAGAATATAATCGGATTATTATTTAGTTTATGCATAATTTTAGTGCTTCTGAACTGAAAACATATTTTCTCTTGTTTTTAATTAAAATTGACACAAACATTAATTAAAATTAATAAAAATAAATAATAAAATTAATTGAAACAAATTGAATGACAAGAAAAACAATTCAATTTAAGAGTTGAGTCAAAACATTGAAAGCTTTGAAAGATTTTGATCTTTAATTCTAAAGACTTTCTTGAAAACTATTTATAACTTTAGACTTTTGGAACTAATTATTCATTCATTTGAGTTGTGTTTCTATTTATTTGAAGAAAAAGAATACTTTCTTTGTATTCATTAATCGATTCAAATTTTGGATGAATTTGAGAGAAAACGGAAAACAAATAATTAGGAAATGAATGAAAATTATTGAAGGAGTGGCTCAACAATTGCTTTTCTAACGGGTTCTCAAAATGACATATAATTTGAAAACAAAAATAAATACA
>JAQIWZ010001713.1:0-10940 GCA_034697245.1 Malaconothrus monodactylus
GAGGCAACAATACAGATCCTCTTAGTTTTAAAGATAAAGGTATTTTTTATACCGAATAGAAAAACAGTTTCTGACTTCAGCACAAACAGAAAGTACTTGGATTAACAATTTTTTACCTCCTTTTTGTTTTTTTTATATTTTTATAATTAATACTTTTCGCTAAGTTTAAAGAGTTTAAGATCACTTCAGTTCAAGTTTAAGTTGAGTCAGAAAAACAGATTTTTTAAATTATAAAAAATTTATAGAAAATGAGCACGAGTCCCATTAGAACAAAGCAGATCCCCTTTACATCTTAGCTTTGAAATAAGCTTTAATAATTTGATCCATTTGGAGACATAGTTCGCATTCTCGAGTTATAATTAAAGTCTGAGTTAAAAATAAGTATCAAAATAAAGAAATTCAACATAATTTAATGAATTTTTTATTGTTAATCAATAGGTTTTATAAAACAAAATTTAATTTAAATTTTCAAAAAGTTTTTTAACATAAATCACTAGTTGAGCACTTGTAGAGTTAAACCTTTTCTAATCTAAAACTTTCAAATTAAGAGTTTAGTTAAAAATTTTTTAAAACTTCAAATACTAGTATCAGAACTTCAATCCTATTAGGTTTGAGTTAAGGCTTGAGTTTGAAGTTTACTATAATTAAAAATAAGAATAAAAACAAAAAAGAGATCTCTATTTGAATTGAATGCGTTCTTATTATAAAACAAATTCGAACTACAATAATAATAACTATAATAGTAATAAAAGTTCATTGAGTGTTGACAAAAGTGAAGTTAAACAAAATAATTATAGGGAACGAGTGCTAAACCGAATTAAAGATAGATTCGCAGTTCATTACATAAGAAAAAGTCCGCCCTATTCTTACAATTATATGCGCAAACAGTAGTCATAGAAACAGTTGAGATTAAAAATGATGTGATGAAGATGTGAGTGAGATGTGAAGCGAGGGCTAAGTTAGAGAAGCGAAGGGACGATCGATATTACACTATATAGCACTATATATTCTATATATTACTAGAATTTCACTCAACGTAAAACGAAGGTTCTAAACACTGAATGAATTGTTCCAAAAATAATAAAATGTCCTTATGTTTAGTCTATATATTACATGTTATTCATTGACTCTTTAGTCAAACTTTTTATAGGAATTAGAACTTTGTTTCTAAAAAAATGTCGTCCATATGTTTCGTATGTGAACTCCCGATTCTATCACACCAAACGTGGGATACTTGGAATACACCGCCTAATATTGGTGGTAACCACGAATTTGTAGTCAATATACATCACGAAGACTGTCTTAATTGTTGTATCTGTTCTTCGAGAGTTAAACAGGTATTCGTCTCATCGCTATTAATAAAGATTTAGAATTTTATTATTTCAATTTTTATAATTAACTTGTTTATATTGAAATTAAAACTTTTTAGAAAATTGTTATTTTAGAATTTTTTTTCTATTTTTATTTTTTAATAAATAGTTAATTCTCACTATATTTTAGTAAATGATTTAAGTTGAATGTAATGAATAATTGTAATAATTTGTAAATATAGGGCAACGGTTCAGCCAAAAGACATGGCAATAAAATATATTGTGCTTTACATTATGGAGACATTAGTGGAATCGGCGCCGGAGGCGAAGAATTTATGAACAAATTAAGAGATTTTAAGCGTCAAAGTTTAGGATGTGCTGAAGCCAGAAGAAAGAGCAGCACTACTCTATCATTTCCAGTTCCCGTCCAGGCATGTCCTGGTCTGTAAACTAATCTATTGATATATTCAAACAATTGATTCTAAATTGGTTTTTTCTTTTCGAAAGGTTCGCCCTATTGTACAGGTTTCCCACACGACGTCAAACCAACAGCAGGTTATTGGATAGAATGCAAGGGTGGAACTGATACCGACAAAGACGCGCCGATGGATGAAAATGATATGCAGGCCAGAAAAGAGAGCATTACACTCATTACGGGAGATATTAGTACTTATAAACCACAGCCAACACCTCCGACACCGACAGTAGAAGTAGTGCTAACTCGACCCAGATTTGAGAGACAAGACACCAGTAAATCGACAAATGATGACTATTTGACTCAAACGACATACAATTTTTCACAAATGGAAAATCAAAAACCTAAAAGCAAAGACGATATAGAATTATATAGAAAGCCATGCGCGCCCTGTCCTAACATCACAATAACAATAGTACAGCCAACATCTCCACCTCCATCACCACCAGCACCAGCACCTCCACCACCAAGTAGTCAGACAACAACCAATCAACAAACCAAAGAGAATGACGACCCCTACGAACTCATTTCATTTGAAGAAGAAATTTTTGAAAAACATTATTACGGACGCGAACATTGGAATTATTTTACAAATGACGAAGCGTTAGGACCAGTTATACTGAGTTTAAAACAAGAGATTTTTGGAGGACGCGATCAATTCAGAATATTATTACGTACAATATCTTATTCCCTTCACGGTCTCGTACCTGCATCTGCCATATGTGCCGATCGTTATGATAGAGAAGCTGTTGTCAGAGCATTAGGCGATGAGGCAGGACTTAAGCCTCCTTTAGCTTTGGGACAATTGCCTTCTACTCCTGACGAACTTCTTAAACTAGATCAAGTGTTCATTAAATCCGAATTAAAAGTTGGAGTTATTTATATCAAAGCTAATCAAGTTAATAGTGAAGAAGCCATTTTAGGCAACAAAAGTGAATCGTTTCTTTTCACTGAATTTTTATCAATAATTGGCGATAGAATTAGATTAAAAGGTTTCGATAAATACAAAGGAGGTTTAGACACAGGTAAGAGATGTTCAAAACGGGCACAAAATGGTTAAATATTTAATTTTACAAAATTAGTACACGATTTGACGGGGACTGAATCTGTTTACACATCATTTAAAAATATCGAAATTATGTTTCACGTGTCGACAATGTTGCCTCACGAAGAGTCAGATTCACAAAAATTACAGAAAAAGAGACATATCGGCAATGATATTGTTTGTGTTGCTTTTCTAGAAGCAGATGATTCGCCCTTTTGGCCAGGTTTGGGATATCAACAATTCATTTTTTACATTTGAATTTGTTTAGTTTTATGAAAAGATTTCAATTTTGTTTATAAAGGATGCATAAAATCTCATTTTCTGCATACATTCATTGTGGTTAAAACAAGTCCTAAGCCTTTACAAGCAGGAGAAACCAGAAAATATTCAGTAACTGTTGTTTGTAGAGACGAAGTTTCAGCCTTTAAGCCTTATCTTTGGCACGAATCAGAATTTGAAAAAGTATATCAAATAATTTCTTAAAATAACTTTAAAAAATAAACAAACTTATAATTATCTAAAGTTATTGAACAGGGAATAGAAACTATTTATCCTAAACATAAGTGACTAAATGGTTTTATTATATAAATAGGGACCACATTTCAGAGAGTGGTTACTCACAAAAATAATTAATGGCGAAAGAGCGAGTTATTCAGCGCCTAAATTTGCCAGAATGCAGGTCTGGGTTCTGACATTTCATATACATTGATTTGAGAAATCCATATTTTTATCTATTTTTATAAACAATAACACAAATTAAATGATAAGCAGGTCATTGACTTCTGAAAGTCTGATAAGAAAACTCATTACATAATAATTAATTAATTGATTAATTGATTATTTTGATGAAAATATGGGACACTCTATAATCATGAAATAATGCTTGAATTTTATTTTGAATCATTTAAATAAATACTGTAATAAATGACAAATAGGATCGAACTCGGAGTCAAATGCTCGAGGATATAGTCAATAATTTAGCAAATCATTTGGCAACCGGTCAAATACCTAAACCTTATAGACGCGGAAGTTGGAGACCAATCGGACACATGAGGCCATCGAGTCCTTTATTAGATAGTGTTCGCGATCTGTTCGAAGGTTACGATCAAATAGCAAAAGATTTCAATAATGCCTTCTATGGAAACGCAAAGTTATTGTGTGATGTGGTGTTCAATGTGATGGGATCACCAGTCAATGGCGGAAATGAGAATCAAGTCAGAAGAATATATGCGGTCAGAGCTATTCTAGCGATTAGAAGTAGAGTTTTTCTTGAAATGCTCTACGGTTTCGCTCCACCGCGAGGACAGCCCAACGCTGAGGGACAAACAGCTGTAGTACCAACAGTACCCATCACTGCATCAACACAACCGCCAACTTCATCAAAATCATCGTCAAAAAGCTCTTCAAAATCGTCATCAAAGAGAGGAAGCATAACAGCAGAAACAAAGAATATGATCGCACAATTGCCTAAAATAATTGCACCAAATTCTGATTCGAAAGACAAGAAAGACAGCCGCAAAACATCGTCTGCTTCAACAATGTCGACATCATTGGCAGCTCACAAAACACCGACATATCTGACAGTTCCGGGTGCGAGTGGCAGCGGAGGCGTCTTTAAAAACGCTTTCTCACGATTAGTGTCCGGCTCGTGGTCTGGTTGGGGCAGTAAAGGCAGAAATGAGAGCATGAAGCGATGGCAAAGCGAGTCGTTTTATGCAAAGATGGATCAGGTGACAGGTGTTGAAGTGCCTGGACTTTCGGTTTGTGCCGATGTCGCGAAAATTGATAGAACAAAACTCGCACAAAATGAGGTCTAAAAATTGAATAACATTTTAATTGATTAAGAATCTAATGATTAAGTCTTTGAACCAATAGTTCACAATAATCGAATTCGATGGCGACACTTTTCAGCTGCTGATCGAATACCTTCATTCTGGTTCGTGTCCATTAACTTGTGATACAGTTCCAGGTCTCATATGCGCTGCGGAACATTTCGATTTACCAGATCTGTTACAGGCGTGTTTTCATCACACAAAAACTCATCTAAGGCTAAGTGTTGTCCCGCGAATGTTGAATCAATTAGAAAATTATTATTGGCGTTACACCAGTGCTTCTCAACTCGTCAACACTATACTTAATTACGTGGACCCGAGAGCTAACAATTTGTTTGGGCGTCAAGAATACCTCCAATTGAGTGAATCAATGTTACAAACAATACTTACGCGACAAAATGTTAATTTAAGTGAAACCAAAAAATTTCAAGTCATGTTTCAGTGG
This sequence comes from Malaconothrus monodactylus, assembly GCA_034697245.1. Taxonomy (NCBI): domain Eukaryota; kingdom Metazoa; phylum Arthropoda; class Arachnida; order Sarcoptiformes; family Malaconothridae; genus Malaconothrus; species Malaconothrus monodactylus. The sequence goes on from JAQIWZ010001713.1 coordinate 5,108, forward strand.
TCTCTACACAAAGTCAAAAATGATAAACTCGATAATCAACGCAATGAAAAAATCTCAAATGCAAACGAAAAAATCTCAACTGCAAGAGTTAGTGAACTTCAAGCTATAATGAATAGACTGACTCGCGATCTCAAACTGCATAAAATACCGCCACAAGATCTCATTAAGGTTTGTATCACAATATTTATTAAAATAATTGTTTTATAGAAAAAGAAATAAATTAAATTAATTTACAATTAATTGAGAAAATTATTTTGTTGTTTGAGAACAGATAGTACTGCCTTCGAAGACAATCAGTCACGAGAGAATATTAGCCACTTTGCTATATCAGGCAGACTCTGGAATATATCGCAACTCTGAATTCGGCAATTGATGTCTTGTTGTCCAACAATAACTTGTTATTTATTAAATAGTAAATCAAATTTTTAATTATTAAAGTTGTCGCACATCTGATTAAATGAATATAAATATTATTATTGTTAAAGAAAATCATATATTTTTTGCTTCAATGAATGTTTGGATATTTTGTTAATTATTTGTATCGCCCATTTGTAGTCAATGACAATAAACCTTTAAAGTCATTGATCGTTCTCAATGGCAATCATTCTTTGCTATTGGAAAGTTGTATCAATGGTTTTACATTACTTTATTGTAAACCACTTTCTTTGACTTTCCTTTCAATTCATTTTTATAGAAACGAAAAATCAATTTTCAGCCAAACTGTAAATAATTAGATTTTTCACATAAATCATATCAAAAAGTTTTAGACATAACTTAAATAATGTCTGGTTTTGAGCAAATATTTTATGGGACTATTTTAACAATTGATATAATTTGAATACAAAAATGCACTCGAATATCAAACTTATAGAACATAAAAATTAACAAATTTCTTACCAAAACTTTATGGCAAAAATCTTCCGTAATCTGAATAAAGAGTAGATTTTCGAATAGAATTCTCCCAAAATCGTTGCGATGAGAGTAACCACGACTTCTCTGAAGTATGTGAAGAATTTCTTCCGCTTTCACCAACTATTCGTTTTGAGGGCGCTTTCATTACAGCATTCAATAACTCTTTTTCATTGCCACAAATGACAGTCACATATAATCCTCTGCCGAGCAATGAGTCAATGGTATTGGCATTAATTTTAGTTTTACTGTTAGGAAAATAGAAGATGATATCAGCTTTTGGAACGCTGTCTCCAACCATCATGACTGCGGTGGCCATCAATTTAATTAAATGAATGTCAAGCATCCATTCGCACACAATTATTATATAATCACAGGTCGCGAACAAAAACGACAGAATTTGTAGTGATATCATAAATGAATAGTTTTCTGGTTCTGCAATGTCTACACTCGATGTCGACGAAGGAGGAGATGATCGCAAATATTCGTCTAATACGGAAGCACTTAATAGAGGCTGAAATGCAATTTAATTAATAAAAATTTAAAAGAAAATCACTTTAAAACTAAATCTATTATTTGTAAGACCTGTGAATCTAATAATAGAAGTCTTTCTTTTGTTATGTGAACATCTATTCCTCGAGTCATATGTTTTAGAGGATCGCTATTATTATCACAATTATTGTTATGAACTTTGAAAACATCTTTTCCGGCAATTTTATTGAGAACTGAAGACTTTCCGACGCCTTCCAAACCGACAGCACTTATGACAGAAAAACCTCCCGAAGAGATACTATCACTCAACAGATAATCAGAAGCAGGACTTTCTAGAAATACAAGTGTTTCGCTTTCTATTAGTTTCATAACTGACGGCATATTTGAGACCAAATCAGTGATCAGTTCATCGGTTAATACCAAAGGATTAACTGATGGACTGTTAGAAGAGTTGGCATTTGTTTGTGATTGCGTTGAATGCAATGATGGCATTATTTGAATCGTTTGCGCACCAGTTGATGACATTTGATTTTGACTCGTTGTTGACGAAGAAGTGGTTGATTTTTGAGGATTTTTGGCTAAAATAACAACTCGTGACTGAATTGGAGGCGATTGTGACGAACGCTTTGACCCATCCTTTGAATTGCTTCGAATCTCATCTCTATTTCGACGTCTTTGATGTCTTCGAGACTCTATTGACAACTTTGAGTCCATTTCTGTTCTTTTAGAATCAATTAATAAATAGTTAAATAAAATCTAAATTATTTTAATTCAAAAGTATTACACAATCGTGTTTTCTCAACACATGCGTCAAAACAACACTTATTTGAATTCGTAGTTTTTGTACTATTTTATGATATTTTAATATGACGAAAGCTATTGTAAAGCATTTATAAAAGCACTGAATTTCAATTTAGAGATAGAGGAAAATATATTGATCGATGTCATCGAAAAGGTATAAAATAAACAAAAGGGATATTGCGTTGAAATCGATTGAGAATTGAATAAAATAGTGATAATCAGAATGTCTTATAATTATTCTTCAAATGGAAACCAACGGTCATCGGGAGAGGCCTTCTATACGGACCCATCAGGTTATGAATTCGGACAATTCGATTACAGCGAACAGGAATTCAACACAAGTCAACAAAACCCAACCATGAGTCCAATGATTCCAACGCCACAACTGTTCACTCCTTCATCTGTGGGTCAATTCGATTCTGATCCTTTCACGGGAATGTCTTCGCAATCGACTGACCCTTACGCCGAAGAGCCGCCACTATTGGAAGAGTTGGGCATAAATTTCGATCAAATTCGACAAAAAACTCTCGCAGTTTTGAATCCGTTTCGATCGACTGACGCGACAATCCTTCACGACTCAGACCTCGCGGGACCGCTTGTCTTCTGTTTGGCGTTCGGATGCTTTTTATTAGTTTCAGGAAAAGTACATTTCGGTTATATCTATGGTTTTGGAGCCCTGGGCTGTGTCTCAATTTACATGCTCTTGAATTTGATGTCTTCGCCCAATATTCCCATATCTATTTCGTGTACAGTTTCCGTTTTGGGCTATTGTTTGCTACCAATGGTTGTACTTTCGGGACTTTCAATGGTAATCAGTCTGAAGACTGCTATAATCGGAACCGTTTGTGCACTTTTAGCAATATTTTGGTGCGCTTTAAGTGCGTCCAAATTGTTTGTGATCGCTCTCTCACTTCACAATCAACAGGCATTGATTGCATATCCCTGTGCTTTACTTTATGGGGTTTTCGCTCTTTTAACTGTTTTTTAATTTTCTTCAAATTTTTCTCAAATGTATTATAAATATTATCCGTAAAATATTTATATTTGAAATAAAGGCTACAATTTATAAGTTTTATTTCAATAAATTATCGATAGTTTAATTCAAACTTATCTTTTATTTTAAAACTTAAACTCAAAAATTCAAAAATTTAAAAATTTAATTTGAATTTGAATTTGTTTTTTATTAATGAATATTATTTGATTATTAAGAAATATATATCATTTTAAGTAATCATCAATTATTCAGTTCAAAGGTTTAGCTTATTTGATATTCTAGTATTGCACAAATGTGTGGGTTTGGGTCGGGTTTACCACAACTATATTTTAGAGAAACCAGTATTCAAACAAATGATAATTTATTTGAGCGAATTTTTCGAGCCTTGAAAAAAAAACTAAAAAAAGTCACTCAAAAGACTCAACTTTAGAAATGAATTCAGATTTTAAGTAAACTTTGAAAAATTCCAGAAATAAGATCCGCAACAAAATTGAACACATTTTGTCGAATGTAAGATAAAACAAGTTGTATTAATTCAAATCAATCATTTAAATGCTTTCTAATCGTTCTAAACTTGAAAAAAAGTTGGTTTGCGAAAAAAAGTTGGTTTGAAAAAAAAACGTTTTAATACTTAAATACTTGACATTCTGTTCGCAACATTAGTGCTTAAATTCTGTTTTGAAATACTTTGAGTCTATCAGAAGGCTTGTAAAAAAGTCAAACCCATATGGATGCCAATGACTAATGTATTCAAAATATTGGACTTTAAAATTTTATGATGAATAATAAGTAAAAGCAATTTTATTGAAACCTATTCGAGCATTCGATTCATACTATTTTAAATGTAAATTTGAATATAACTCGAAGCAGAAACTGTTCGCTATCGAGTCATTTTTTAGGCAATCAATAATATAGGTTTATATACTGTAATTGTATGTTATGATACAGTAAGTTATACTAAATTACATTACATTTGCATATATTATCAAATTTTATTCAATTTTTCAATTAATATTACAATTCAAACCAAGATTTTAAAACAGCTATTGGTTTAAGATTTTGTCATAACTATGATTTGACTTTTTTTTTAAAATTTTGTCATTTTGAAAGCCCAGGCAACTGCTATTATAATAAAATTAATATATTTCTAGTCAAAGCTTTCGTGAATAATAATTATCCTCAGAATAGGATCCTTAACTCAATTCATTAAGCTAGAAAACAATAATAATTATTAGTAATGGAATAGTTATATGTTTGCATAAGCCTATAATCTCTTCAGTTCATTAGTGCTTGATTTTATGCTCAATTCCTCAGGAAAGCATTTATATAACAATAGTTATAAAAATACTATAGCTTTCCTCATAATGAGTAACTATAGTTATAAATCACGCTCACGCAAAATGTCTATATTTCAGCTTAAACTCATCGGATTACCGAACAATACCATTCATTACAATAAGTATTCCTGTAAAAGATCACATGAACCCAAAGATTTAACTTTATCTCGTCTTTCATTATTCTAAATAGAGATTCTTGACATTCAATTAGAATATGTTTATTTTCTTTCATTCTTTGATGTATTTAAAGGAAATTTCACTCAATCTGAATTAATTTTTCCTTAAATATTGAGAACTGAAAATATTTTCTTAAAATTGATTTTAATAAAAGCAAAATTAAAACCTAAAAATTGATACTTTTGGGATCATTAATAGCAATCCTCAGAAGCATAAAAACATCCAGAAAAGCTATTTCGTGATTTTTGTTTATTTTAAAAATTCCAAAGATTTAAAAAAACTTTAAACTTTTTTTTAAAGCCCATTTCCTACAATCTTTTACATGTTAACTAATTATCAAAATAGAACTTCATTCAACACAGTTTTCTTAATTTCTATCTCTGCTCTAAATTTTTTTTAGCTTTTATTATAGTGTGATTTTTCGAGAGTTACAACTCTTGAGTCTCGATTGAGAGTCTTTGGATTTAAAATTTTATTTTCATGAGATAAACGTTATAATTGGAAGTTCTATTGTTTATTATTCTTTCTAATAACTTAAAAATATAGTTATCTCATGTTTATCAATGAGTGATTGAAAGCCTCTCAGTCAGAGATTTTAGAGATTATGTATCAATTGTATCATAAGATCTCGAATCATACTCTAGTTGTTATATTCTATCTGTTGTAATATCTTTTATAAAGTCTATCCCAAGTCAACCACTCACTTGACAGAAGCAATTGGAAACTTTCAATTAATTACACTTATTGTGCGAAAGCCATGTCGTAATTCTTTCAGATATTTGCGTTAGAAAATGAACAAAATAGTTGTTGAATACAGATATTTAACCAATTTTTCTATTGTATAAACAGAACAATTATTGAGAGTTTTTCTTCTCAACACAAACTCATAACAAGTGATGTATAGCTCAAGCGAAATGAAGTCATCAAATCTAATAAAGGTGAATATAACTGAAAAGTCTTCAAAATCAAAACGTAAGACAAACGTAATTAAATTCTCGGCTATAGAAGTAAGCTATACATGAAAATACCTGTGCTTACACTAAATACATCACTACTCATAACTATTTAATGAATCCATTTATAAACTTATTCCTTATTTTTCAAGTAATTCTAAGCTTAATAA
>JAQIWZ010001714.1:0-10936 GCA_034697245.1 Malaconothrus monodactylus
ATGAAATTATGCTTTTTTAATAATATTTTATATTACACATTAAATAGTATTAAAGTGTTTACCCTTTAAGTAAAACAAATGTCGTTTGAATGCAAATCTGGTTTAAGAAGTTTTCAGAGTAAAACTTTAAAAATCCATAATCTTTTTGAAATAAAGCTAAGAATGAGCTAGGAATGCAAATTCAAAACATTAACTATTTAGTCAAAAAATTACTTCTCGAATATTTAACACAAAAATTATTTTTATTGAAAAAAACCTGTATTTCAATGATATCAAAATAAATATTTAAATAATTTTTTCATTTATATGCTTCATAGGTCTAAAATTTATCTTCGTCTTAAAGCAGTGGCCGAGAGGGCCCTCAACTCGAAACAAAATATGAGAATTTTTCGAAAACTAAACTACACTTTTATAGAAATGTATTTCATTCCCATTGAGTGTCTCTCCTATTAGTATAAAAATTGAATCAAAATGACTGTAATATATTGATTATCAAACCATGAAATAAAATTTCACTCGAGAATTCATGGCATCGCCACTGCTTAAAAGTAGGAATAAATCTTAAAATCTTTGATAGAATTTATTTGATAACATTATTTTTCTGATAATAGCTAAAATATTAGGCAGTTTGATATCTGTAACTTTGTAAAAGTGAATTTATTAAACATTTGCGCAAATAACTTATATTTATGGCATAATAGATGACAAATTCATAGCTTATGCCAAATGCATAATTAATTCATTCATAGACTGCAACAGACATGAGTAATAAAGAATGAATCGTTTCTGAATCTGTTTGAAAAATTCTTTATAAAAAGTTTATAATGAGAGAAAAATATGAAACCTTATTATGCAAAAAATGAATGCAAATAATCGAAACTCAAAATCTTTTTACTCGAATACTTTATGGCTCGAATACTTTACTCAAGCTTTCAATGTTAGGATTTTTTCAATTAAATGTTTTCCTTATTTTCCACAAAATTATTTAAATTAACTTTTAAATGACATATCCTGTGCTTCATTAATATTTACTTTAGTTTTAATTGCGTTTTCTTTTTGCATATTATTTCAAAATTTCATAAATTTTCTCATTATTTAACTCTCAAAAGCGTGACATTTCTTTGAAAAGTTTATGAATTCTAACTTATAGTCTTTACAATAACTAAACTAATTATTAATTATTTCCTTAAAATAGAAAAAGATGACAAAATTGAATTGAAAAATTGAGCCTATCTTAGAATATAAGCCTCACATAATTTTGATTTACATGTTTGGAGTATAATATATAGAGTAGAAAATATTTCGCTTCAATATAATAACTGGTAGTAACCATACCTCTCATAATTATAGAGCAGAAGGTAAACCTTGAGAAGAACTTGAAAAACATTTTCTATGGAAAGCTTTAACTTATGTTATTTTCCTCTTTAAAAGTGTTAATTAATCAAAGAATTTTGCGGTTATTCCCTAATGAGAGCTTTCAAAACATGAGACTTTAAAATATTATAACTTAAAGCATAATACGTATGTTCATTTTCATAAAAAGATGCATAATATCACTATAAGATCAAAACCATAAATCAAACTAAATTATTTCACTCTAAGTTATGTTTCTTTTATTGAAAATTATTGTAAAATTTTTTATAAAAAATGTTGAATAGGATATGCGATAAGAGAGAAAAATATTGACAAAGAGAATTTATCAATTTAGTAAACATTCGTTTTCAATCCCCTTAAGCTGTTTAGTCTTTTACCAGAAAAAAAAATCTAAAAACATTTTTCTATTTCATTGAAAGCTCGAAAAAAGTCAACTCAAAATTCAAATAAAATTATTAAGCGTTCAAAAAGAACAGAATTTTGATGTGGAATATAAAGTCACTCAAACAAATTTATGCCGAAATTATACATGAAAGATGTGCAGAGATTTTTGGGTTTGCGAACAAATTGAAAGTATATATAAACTAGCAAATTATAATGTGATGAATCAACATAAAAATAATTTATTTATTTATCTCTACCCATCACTTGACTTTCCGAAATTAATGAATATTTTGAAAATATTGACCGAAAGTACTGTGTCAACAGTCCTATAAAAACTAGTCTTCGTTTCTCAAAAATCATTTCTAATTTTAATTTCAAAATCGCTATAGATTCAAAAATCTAATACTTTATTTTTTATTCCTTGTTCATTATAAAAATTTCCTGAAAAATCTATTCATTTTTTATATTGAATGACGATTATGCAATACTTTTACTACATTTTAGACGAAAAATATGCTTCTCTGATATATTCAAAGAGCAAAAACTCAAAAGAGCATATTTTTAAACTATGTTTTAATTGAAAGTTAAAATATTTTTCTTTCAAACTTTATAACTATTTAGGCAAGTTTTGAATTAATGAAACGTAAGTCTTTCTTTGGAATCTTTTCAACATAAAAATATAGAGTCTATTGAAAGCACTACATATTCTATATATGAAGTTCAAAACTTCTCTGAATATAAAATGTAACTTTCAAATCATTCTTAACTTTTGCTCAGATGACAATCGAAGATATTGACAAAAAAATGGGTTTTCCGTATAATAACATTTAAGAAACGCTTATTACAATAAAAGACATAATAGATTTGAGCAGAATTCAAGGTAGAATAAATCTTATTTCGAGTGAAACAACTAAATAGTTAAATAATTTAAAAGAAAAAAACAATTTTTTGAAGTAAATTAACTGAGCTTCAAATTTCTTTTAATGATTCTAACAAGTCAACTAAAGAAATTGTATTCTATGATAATGAACTTCATTTTTGAATTTTGATACTTTCATATTACCTTTTATTCTTAAGAATTGACAAATTTTCAGTTTAAGATTAGTATTTGAAATAAGAAAAAGTTTGGAAAAAAATGAATTTTTTATTAAAATAAATATTTGATTTTAGAGATAGATCTTGATCTCTACCGATAACATTCTATACAAAAGGTATACTTCTTTGGAATTACTACAGCTGAAAACTACTGTCATTGTTTTAAGTGTTTAGTGTATTCAAGCGACTTATTACTATTAGTGGTAAGACAAAAATCATTTAAATGTCGTCAAAAAATCTTGTTTTGTGTTATAATTACGTATTTTAAGCATCAAAGAATCAGGTTTACAGATCTCAGGTTTAAATTGTTATTTCAATTTTTAAGGCATTGAATAATTACATTAAGAGTATATACAGAGTATATACAGAGTCTGTACTAAGTTTTAAATTTAAATTAACGCATCGCTTGCAGTTGAAGTCATTTAATTGATTTGAAAAATGTTCAAATATTTAACCTGTTTGACAGATGTCTGACTGTTCGCACTTGTGATTCTTAACATATTGTAGCAAAATTTATTCAAATTATTTCTATGTAATGAAGTGTAGATCATATAACAAATTTGTTTATATTGACAGTTACGTTTATATTATAAATACTAATAGACAACTATTCAATACATCTTTGAAGACTTGTCAGCTTTTAGTGGAGATATACTGTAAGAGTTAGTTTTTAAGAGTTGAATTTGAATACAATAACAAAGCATAAACTCAATCAATTATTTTTCTTAATTTATAGAAATGAAATTCATAAAAATGAGATGTTTTTAATTTTAAATTAGAAATTGCGTTTGAAGGAAAACTACTTATATGCGCAAAGTTTTTAAAATGAATAAAACTTGTTTCAGTAAATAAAATTTTTAATGAATAAATTTATATCATTGGCTGTGAATTATTCATTCCTATCGCTAATTTAGACAACATTAGCGATGCCCAGATTTTTGGCAAATTTATTTATAATCATTTAATAAATTAAATGCATTAAAGTAAAAATAAAAAAAAAAAATATTGAACTTCATAGCCTAACAGCAAAGCTCTATTTCAATCTTATTGAGTCACATAATAAATGACAAAATATCCTAATTGTAACTACAACTTGACTAACTTGTAAGTTTAATGTGATAATCTTCTTATTAGTCTATATTTTTTTGTCAGTCGATTAGTATTTTATGATTAATTAAAACTAATTAAAATTATTATAATATAAACTTATTCACAAAATATCACAAATCTTTATAAAAAATTTAGTTCTCATTCAATTTATTTGATCGCATGTGTTATTCATATAACACTATATTTGAAGCTTAAAGTATAATAAAGTGAATTCCAAAAATGTATAGAAATGATAAAATAAATTAATTTTTCACAATTTTCAATAGTGAAAATCTTGAATCGATAGTTATATTTGTTATTAATTTAATTAATTATTATTAGCTTGCATTGAATTTTTATTAAATATGCAATTTTTTTAGCCTATAGGCTATATATTTGTTATAAACTCTAACTGAAATCTTATTCTTAAATTATTTATTATTTGAAGAACAAATTCCTTAAATTCAAGAAAAATTTTTAAGTAAGAAAAGAATTTAGAACAGGAAAGAATGAGGAACTTCTTGGGTTTAGCCATAATATTCACATTAGTGAAAAAAAAATTGCTATAACTTACCTGTGATAGGAATACTTTATTAAGAAGTTCACAAACTTATTAAACTTGATTCAAAATAAAAACTTTCTGTCAACACTTTCTGCTCGAATTGTCAAGAAATCTAGACGTAGGCGAGGACAACTTTTCAAAAAAAAAGAAAAAATAAAATTAAAAAATAAAAATTCAGATGTTTTAATAAAAAAAAGTAAGAGAAAAATCAGCTAATTTCATATAAGTCAAACCTTCAAAATTACGAGTGGTTTTATTTGTCTCTTATTCGTCAAATAACCGGATGCACTAAAATGGCACTTAATAATGAAAATTATGCGCTTTAACAATAATTATTGTTACGAGACAATAGTTTTGTAACGCAGAACACATAATAAGAGAGAGAAGGAGAGAGAGAGAGAGAGAGAGAGAGGGAGAGAAAATATCAATGATTTGAAGCTAAGTTTATATGGGTCTTAAACTTAGTCTTAAACATAGTCTCATTGAATTAAGTTAAGGCTGTTTAACTTTCAGTGATGAGATGTTACCTGACATGAAATATAAGTGGCTCAGGAAAGAAAAGATCTTTTCCATACTCTGTAATTGCCTCTACAGCTTATGATGTATTTTTTTAAAGGGACACAATTATATTGATTTATTGCCTTAAATTAGTACTTATGGATACAACCTTTTATGGTATTGGAGGTTTTGGAGGTTTTTTACTGTAATCATAAAAATGAATTTTTATAACTCGTTGATTTGTGTATGAATTCTTATTCTCGAAAAACCATTAACCTTATTAATTGATATAGTTATATATGTTATATTATGCCTAATCGTTTATTTTAAATTCAAAATTAATTGTCAAAAATTAAATTATTTGCTTTTTAAATTGTTTTTTTTGTTTCTAAGTTTCTACTTATATACAACAATTAGTCGAAAATTAATGATAAATTATTTTTTTTTGAAATATTTTATGGTTTAAATGATCTCAAAGGCATCAACACTAGAAAATTTTTATTAATGATTGAAATACACTAGAAGTCATTGCTCTAGAAATCATTTAGTGATTAGATAATTGTGTTCTTGAAAATTTGTCAAATGTTTAGGTCAATTAATATAGAATTCAAACTATAACCCGTTCAAAGTGAACGAAATAAATATGTAACAAAATTTTCCCATTGAAAAACATTAGTGGCTTAACTTTTTTCTTCGGTAATTTAGCCACTGGTCAATTTTCGGGAAAATTTTTTTCACGTTGCACACCTTCAGGCCATACTGATCTCAAGACTGTATCACTTCCAGGAACCGAGTCTATAGACGTACAGACAGACAGACAGACAGACATTTTTTGGATATTATAATATATTGTTGATCATGAATGCATTCGAGTGCATAATGAGTGAATTCATTTGAAATCTGATTATTCTTGCGCTTCCGATGAATAATTCAAGAATATTTTCTCAATAATATTATTCATAGTAGAGTACAGTCCCTTCGACTGTAAATTTGTTCCCCTGCGGACAAAATATATTTGAATGATTGAAAAATAAGTCAAATTGAAACTCTATGAATTCAATTAAAATAATTAAATAATTGATGAAATCTATTACTTTGAGTGCAGAAATAATTTATTTGAGCTAATATCAAACGGTCATTTCTTATATTCATTTTGTTTGTTTTTGTTGCCATCAATAATAATCGTCTAGATATTTATTTGTTTTATTTTTTATTTTGTTTTGTCTTCTTTAAAAAATTGAATCTATTTGGAAAAAAGTAATGACAAACGATGAAATATAAGATTCAATAATATTCTTACATTTGTTATTCAGTATATCCATTAGAAATCAGAAGAAAAATACGAAAAGAATGAAAAAAAGTACTCTTAATGTTATAAAATATGATATAGACTTATAGAGTTCTGTTATAAATGCAATGCATTAAATGAATTGATTTTTGAAAGTTAAATGGAAAAGTGGAACTTAAAAATTAGATATTTTGATTAGGAAATTGTTTTGAACTTGAAATTTGAGTTTATTACAACATTCTAAATAAAATAGATTTAATTATTCTTATGCAACGTTTGACTGAATTTAATTTGTTTTGTTTGTTTAACTTGTTATAATTCGGAATAAAAAAATGAAATTATCGTAGAATTTCTGAAAATAATAGAAAATGAATTCAAATTTAAAATATAAACCTTTTCGTACAAAGACCTTTGGGTTAAAGCTTTAATAATTATGATTATTAGCGAAAACGAATTCAATACTTGCATAGAGTCACGTTTCGTAATAGAAGAGTAATATATTGTTCTAAAAAAATGATTCAAATTAAAAAATAAAAATAAAATGATTTATTTTAACATATCATATAATAATAAGAACCAAAAAAAAAAGTTAGTTGGATATTCTATCAATTCATATGAATAGAGAGTGTTCAAGAGAGTGTAAAAATGAAAAATTTCTTGTTGAGCGTTGTAACATTTCACGCCTTCCATAAGCAAAGCAGAGATATAGAGAGATAGTATGCAGAGATAGACAGATAGTATCTTAAATAAGAGTTCAATTACTATAATCACACAGACACGATTATATGCCTTATTAACAATACTAACGTGTTATCAAAGAAAAGGTTTAATCATATACTTTTCACTATCACATCAGCATTTTGTGAGCATTCTTTCTTTCAAATCACGGCCCGTATAATTTGAATATCAATTCTGTTTAATGATTCAAACTGTAATGATTCAAAACTGTAATGATATAAAGTGGAAACACGTTTATTATGTAGAAGCTTTTGAGTACTTCAAGTACTTCGAGTATCAAAAGACAAAATTTGATTCCATTTTGCATCTTAAATGCGTTTAATATTCAACTGGAATTAGAAATTTACATTTGAAATAAAATTAAATTTGAACCATTCCTTGTTGAGCTTTGATTGGGCAAAAAGTAGAAAAATCTCATAGTAGAAAAGTCTCATTATCCATTCAGTGTGTGTGTTTAACGATACGATTTTCTCCGATTTATGTAAAGTAACGTTCGAGTACTGAATGCTAAATTTGAGTAAACTTTGAGCAAACTTTGAGCATTATTTTAAACTTGCGGCTGAATAGTCTTAAATTATGATTTATAAAATATTAGTTATATTTAATAATAAAATAAAGAGTAATAAAATACTGAAATTTAATCTTAGATTTAGATAAGTTTTCATTTCTTTATAGATAATAATTCAATAGAAAAAAATTATCAAATTTAAGGTTATAAGTAATAAAATGAAAGTTTATTTTAAGTTTTTTTAATGGTTTATTAGTTATCTATATTATAATATCCTTATTCTGTGTGTGTGACTCTTTATAGACTCGGCCCCTGGACATCATATGTCTATATCCGGTATCATTAGAACCAGTATGACATGGAGGAGGACATAGGCTAAAAATTTTTGTCCGAAAAGTGACCGGTGGCGAAGTTACCGATAAAAATAGAGAAGTCACCAATGTTTTCCTATGGGAAAAGTTGAGTTTTGATTAACAACAGCGCTATAACGGCTATAAAAGTATTATATTTAGCCGTTCTATGAACTTTCTAGTAATGATATAAAATAGTATATTTTTGAAGTCAGTTTTTACCCTAGTTAGAGTTTAAATTGTAAAATTCACTCATTCGGATTTGATTCATTGATAAGACAATATCAACCTTGACTTTCCTTCAACTTATCAAAATCGAGAATCAGAGAATCGCGCATTCATTCTCACTTCATAGTTGAATATTTATTAACTAGTTATTAATAATTGAAGAGCAATCAGAAATAGGTGTTCAATAAAATTATAAATTGAGCTCAAGTGATTTAATTAATTAAAAATCGATTATCTTTGAGTTAGAAGCTCGTAGTGATTCAAAATTAATAAATTATTAAATAAACCCAAAATAATCCATCCTTTTCAATCATATTCAATCAAATAGAGCTATAATTTAAAACCCTCTGCGCAACACATACAAAATCTATTATAAAAATAAATCTATTTTTAGTTTGTTTATAAATGAAATCTAAATGAATTTTTAAGCGTTTCAAAATTGATACTTAAAACACGACAATAGTAGTTACCTTTTAATTGATACCTTCAAATTGAGAGCCGCCTTCTTGTTAACTACTAGAAACTTCTAAAATAATTTGAAAAATGAGTTTCTCTTTTAGGCTAATAAGAAATGAAACTCACTGCATATATAACTCACATTTATGTCTAATTTAACTAATATTAAACTACATAGTTTTCTTTTGGGAGTCTTAGTAATGTTATCATAATTATACAAATAAATATTTTATGCAGCATTCAATATACTCTTCTATTGGTAGCAACTTTGCTGATTTAGATTTTGATAAAATATAGTTTTGTACCAATTATTTTAAGTGATAGGTTTATGTAAAAAAGATAAACTTCAAACATAATGTGGTTCACATGCAGTTCTAATGATTATATACTTTAGAATTGTTTATTATAATTAATGTAATTTTTATTACAAATTAAACTCTTTTCCTCTGTTAGTTAAGAATTTACAGCTATTATCTGTTTAATTAAACGTATTTAAACTTTAATTTCAATTTTATTAGTCGATTATTTTATCAGTCCAATAAAGCCTCAAATTTGAACTTTCTTGAAATTTATTATTATTTTCCTTAAGAATCGAAATTAAACTCATTTTACTCATTAGACTATTAATAGATGATTAAAACTAAGAAAATTATGAAAATTATGAAAATTGATTTTTTTCATTCATACAAAAATCATGATTAATGTCTTTAATGAAAGCTTTATTTTGTGGATACTTGAAGATGGATTGCTTTATAAACGAACTTTTAGAAGTAAATTTCATTACCTCTTCTTAATGAATAAACTTCTATTTTCACTGTTAAGCAAATATGCTTTTTACTGCTTTTTGCTTTTAATTACTCGAAGAAATTGTGAAATCTTTTTGGAATTAGGATTGAGTTGAAAATCTCGAGTTTTAGAACATAATTTTCTCTTAGAGTAATGAAAAAGAGTATCGATTTCGACCTATTCAAAGCTACACAGTAATATGTATAAAAACATTCAGAACTCTTATATTTATTACAACCTTGGTCAAAATATACTGCAATGAAGTTCGTGTATCAAATCAATAGAAATATTTTTTATGTAGTATATAAAGGAATAAGAAGGAAGACATTAATTTAGAAATCTACAGGAGAATAAGTAAAGCTTAATGAAAAAATCTTTTAGTTCTGCAATAGAGTCGCAACGATCAAAATACGATATCTCTTCCATTAATAGTTGTCTTTTGTTAAAACTTATAAGAATTGAACAAAAGGTATAGTTATAGGTATAGGTATAGAACAAAATATTGAACATTTTCTATATATTTTAGATGACTTACTGAAAAGTTGTCTCTTTGCAAAACTATGATATTTAAGCAAAAATTATCAAAAACTGCACTTTAATTTATCAAATTTGCTCAATATTTTATTATTATTTAATTTTTAAAGAAAAAAAATCAAAATTCAATTCAATTGAGTTTGAGTTTAAAGCAATAAACTTGAAATATGCGTTACACTAGAATCTAAATTAATAAAGTAATAATTAATTTGGCGTCAAATTGAACTTAAATTGCATTTTGAACATTGAAATAACTTAATTTAGATATATGCTTGAGCTTTCAATCAAATTATTATCAATGAGATGTTTGTTAATCAAGTGTTAAAAGAATTGTATCTAATTTTTACATTTCTATTAAAGTTAAACCCGTTTATAACGAAAAGGTCGGTGCGACCAAAAGCGTTATAAGCGTTGGTAAGTTTTCGTTATAACCGAGTGAATTATAAACGGGTTTAACTGTATATTTATTATATCATATTTACTATTTCTATCTTTACTTTTGTCAAAACACAATTTTTATTATTGTTAAAAACTGTGTTTTTATTTCAGAATCTCGTTCTAATATATTAATTAATACATTTATTTTGAAAACTAAAGTAAATTTAAATTTAAAATTAAAAACCTTTTAAGTCTCATTTCATTTTCTTAACAAATATAGTTTTTTTAAGTGTCATTTCTTAAGTTTTTGAACCAAACACTAAAGTTAAATCAATTACTTATGAATTAATCACACATTCATTCATTCATTCAGAGAAAAAATTAAATGATTATAAGAAACGATAGAAAAAAATATTTCATTTAATTTTATTTTTGAATTCTGAACATAAAAATCTTGAGAACTAATTACTGTTTTTCATTTTTGAATTCATTTTCATTAATTGATTTTGATAACAAATTAGACTAAAGTGCGAATTGTTAAACGAATTTTGAATGCATTTTTATGAGAGTTTTGAAATTTTCATCATTTTTATCACTAACAAGTTCTGATAACTCTATATCTCAATTAGTATTTATTGTGAGTAAAGCTTTTTGAAAATTTGAAAACT
>JAQIWZ010001715.1:0-10934 GCA_034697245.1 Malaconothrus monodactylus
AGAGAGAGAGAGAGAGAGAGAGAGAGAAATTTTGTTTATTTACAAAATCCTTGAATGAAGTTTTTATGTATTAATATTTTTAAGATTTATTCTCTTGTTAAATAAGATTTAGAGTTATTTAGGATTTTCAGTTTGTTTTGAATGAGAAAAATATATTTTGAATCTGTTTTTTCTGAACAGTAACTGAAAATTTTGAGAACGAAATCATGAAAAGTTGTAAAAAATAATCTATCATTTTATAGAATAATTTTCGAGTTTATTATTCTTCTATACAATTATTATTGTTTATTTTTAACTATGATTTTGAATTTAAAATAATAATAATTTTCAACAATAAGTTTAACGGAAAAAACAACTCTTGAATTCGAGTATGAATGAGATATTTCTCCACTACTTATTCTTATCGAACATAGCATTCACTCAAATCTATTATGTATGAGAATCTTTTAAAGAATCGGTCCATGTTTTATGTCTTGTGTTGATGGTATGAATGTTGATCACTATCTTGTATTTGATGTACTGCTGAACCTAACTCTCATCTGCTCTAAAGACATGACTTCTTAATAACACACATATCTTTTTTTCTATACATAAGAATTCTTATATATATATATATACCTCTCATGAATGAATGTCAAACTTTTTATTTACAATTCAATCAACGGTCGAATAAAAATCATTGTTATGATAATTATGTCCCTGAAGAGTGAGCTTTTTATTTCCCAGAGTCAAAGAAAATTCTTATTTTCCTTCTAGTTATTCATCAATTTTGATACTAATCAATAGCGGAACTGAAATTAAAGGGAAAAATAAATTTCGACTTTTTATTTATGCATAACAAATGTGTGTAAAGTTTTTTTACTGCACTTTTCTCTAAAGAATTGATAGAATATTCTTAAGTAGCTTTTTTTTAAATTTGCAGAAATTTTATCGATTGGCACAGAATTTACTTGATTTTTAAGCACTGAGTTTTGCGTTACTTTCTATTTATTTCTCTCTTTTCTGTTTTCAAATCTATTTTCATTGTGTCTAAAAATCATTATGTCTTAAATCAGAATTAAGTCTTATTTTCTAGAATTCTCTGTAAATTGCATTATAAAAGTTCAGATTCTCTGCCAGAATATGTGCTAAACTCTAATGCACTTAATAATAGTTTCTCTTTTCAAGGCTTTAACGACAACACTCTTTAAGCATAAGTTGTCTTTTATTTTGAAAACTAATCTAAAGTCAGAATTTGAGAACTTTTTTTCGATAAGTTTAAAGTCTATTAAGAAATGAATGCAAAAAAGTATTGATTAGGAAATTCTTAATCAATAAAATGAAATCCAATATTAATTTCAATGAGAAAAAGAAATTAAATTGAATAAAATAATAGAATATTCTGTTGAGTGTGTTATTGGATATTATGAATATAAGAGTGACTTTTTCATTATATTTTATTTATTTAATTAAAGACATTGAAAATAATCGATAGAAAAAAATTCATAAAATAGTCATTTGTAGCGATTCTCACATCTGTTTCGCAATAATTCCTTCAAAAAACACAGAATTTTATCGACTTTATAGCCACATAATAGAGAAAAATATTGAATTGTTCTACAAATACATTAACAGAATTTGATATACAGAATATACAGAATATTCCTTTGAAATATGAGATTAATAAACAGTAACGAGTAGTTCATAAACTCAAATATTGACACAATTTTGATATTATTGCCCGAAAAAAATACGCATAAAAATAAATAATAAAATAAAAGTAAAGCTAATCCCAATTTTATGTTTATTTACCGCACATTTTGTGCACAAAAACCATTACAAGAATAACAACTTTTTTCGCTGGCCTTATATTTACTGTTTATCTTAAGTGCGCATCATTTCTGTAGGTCTCGGGTGTTTCGGCTCAAGGAATAAGCGTTTAATTTGATTTATAATTTTGTTTTTTTTGGAGACTCGAGTAATCTTTTTATTAAAATATAGCATAACTTTATCTAAACGACTGTTAACTGCATAACGTTTAATAATATTTTATATTAAATGATAGGAAGTTTTAGTTTCTCTTGAAATTCATCTATTTATCGATAAAAATATAAATTCATGACAAGTGGAAAACATAACTCGGGGTTTAAAAACTTAAAATTGCTTTAAAAATCACTTAAAATCTAGAAAATGAAGTTTTAGTTCAAGGTTTTTCCGATACATTAAATCAATTTTCAGATTAAAATCGAGACTTCATTTAAAAATAATAATAACAATAATAAATCGCAAGTAAAAAATTTTGATCCAGGCCTACATTTTATATCTTATTATCTTATTCTTGTTCATTACAGATTGAATAATAAGCCTAAACTTCGTATTTTCATTATTTTTATTATCTCCATATTTAATAACAACGTTGTATTAAATAATTAAATGCTAACAGTTTTTATTCAGATTTTTCTATTAAGTCATATAAAGTATTCAAAATCTGAAAAAATTAAAAAAATTTTTTTAAATAAAGTCTATTTTTAAAAAGTTTTTGAATAAATCAATGAATAGATAATTTTTTTCCTTATTTTTATGGCTGTAAAGTTAGCTCATAAAACATACGTTATTTTTTAAGATTAAGAAAAAAAATTGTTGTAGCATTCAATGTATTTTTTCTAACTTGAAACGAGATAAAAATTATCAACATATCAATTCTTACGTAAAAAATACTTCTGTACTATTGATGGTATTTTATTCAAAGTTAAAAATAAATGAATGATTGGAGCTCTGCATAAAAGCTTTTATATAAAGTTTCATAAAATTCTAGCAAAAAGTATTTCTAAAGTTTTTGTTGAAATATTTTTCTGTCATTCAAAAAGTTTTCTTAACAACAAAAATAAGTTCATTGAGTATAAGAAATAAAACTCAAATTAAAAAACTCATTACCAGAAAAATAAAACTTATAATAAATATTTATAATCTTTGATAATCGATATCTATTCTGACAATATCTCAAAGAACAATACGAAGAATAATATAAAAAACTTATTTTATTCTCTAAATAAAAGAAGAATTAACTAAAACTTTTTGCTCTCAAAAACAATCAATTTTTATAGCGAGTAGTAATGCTTTCTAAACATAATGCGATTCCTTATTCCTTATTCTTCGACTCCATTCTTGTGTTATTTTCTGTGATAATGCATATTATTGTCGATAAGATTCTCAATGCATTCTCAATTCACAACTCATTTAATATCCGAATAATCTTCGGAATAGTTTCCTTTTGACCTGAATTCAGAGCTCCGAAAAATTCACAGACAATCAGCTAAACAACAGCTAATTGTTATTTATTTATATATATATAAGAAAAAGAGCGAAAACAAAAATTTCTTCTTCTCTTAAACTCTTTTTGCTAAATATTCTTGTATTCAATACAATAGTCTCTATAATACATAAGTAATTAATCTTCTGATTGTCTGAACTCTAAGAGAAAAAATTTTCTCTTTCTTTAAGAATATTCTGCGATTCTTTAGCCAATAGGATATTCGGTTCGTTGAGAACAGAATTACAGCTCTTTTGTAACAGTTTTCTGGAGTTTATGGTCGAGAAAACACTTGACTTCTAGTCAATTAATTTTGATTTTTTTAGAATAATTTTTCGATTCTTTAACAAAAGTTTTCCATCAATTCCTGTCATTATGTTTGGAGAAAATATTATACAAAAAAAACTTTTCTCTTCTATTGTGGAATAAATACAAAATCTTTGATCATTAATAATATCTATTGAATCGGAATTCGGAGTATTTTTTCAGAATTTGTTTTCTTTCATAAATAGTCAATTGATCGTAAAATCTTATGGAAAAAAGTATAATTGGGTTCATATTTAAGGAATTCCAGAATAAAACAGAATTTTATATAAGAATACGAATGATATTTAAACAAATTCTTCAAACTTTACTACAAATAAAGTCCTTTAAAAAATTTTAAAACTAAAACAAACTTTTTATTAATCGCTTGAGAAAATATTCTGTTCCTTAACATTATTGATAAATTCTGTCAGAATTCTTAATATATTTCGTGCCAATAAATCAAAGAATCGAATTTTCAGTGAAGCAGAAAATAATAAAAAGGGAGAGAAATATATATATAAAAAATAGTTGCGATTGAGAGAAAAGAAAAAGAGAGGAAAAAATATTGTATAAATTGTTGGCAAACGAACAAAGAATAGAAAAAAAGAATAAAAGAGAGAGAAAATTCTGCGAAGAAAATATTTGACATACGTTTTTATAGCCCAGAAAATAAGGGGATAATAAATTTCTCAATACAATAACGTATGTGTTCTGTGTTTGAGACCAAATATAAAGAGAGAGAGGAATCAATGCGGCAAAAAATGTGACATAAATATCATCAACAATATGGCAAATAAGTGTTAGGTTCGAGTCAAATGGCAAATAAGAGTTTTCTCACACAATAGCCAAACAGATAGGGTTCAGAATAATAAAAGGGAATTTAAGATTTTTTTTCTTCTATTCATCTTCTGTTTAAATTTAAACCAGAATTTAAGACTAGATTTTTTTCTCTCTCTAAATAAATATAAGTTTAATTCAAAATTTATTTACTTATATGAATATCAAGTTTGAAATTTTCAAACTTATTGATAGAGAAAAATATTTGATTAGAATTTACAATAAGTTCTTTTCTCTATTAAATATAAATCGATTGAAATTCAATTTTTTGAATATCATGTTTGAAGTTTTCAAACTTATAGATTGAGATTTTTTTTGTTTTGTTTAAAACCTTATCTAAAAATTTTTCTAAAACCTCAAAAACAACTGAATCATAAAAATATCATAAAATATGCATAACTTATACATAAAAATAACCGCTTTTGACGGCTATGAACAACATCTGATGTTTATTATCATTGTTTAGTATTCCTTAAAAATATTTTATATTTCTTGGAAAATTCCAACATTTTCTCGACCATTAATTAAGCAATTCTGTGGAATACAGAATATTCTATTAAAACTCATGAATTTCATGAGTTTTCTATTTACGTTAATATTCTTTTGCTCAATAAAATTAATCATTTTTATTGATTCAAAACCAGAAAATTCAAATATAAAGTCATAAATTTTTTTTGAAGTCGTAAACAAAACGTTTGAAAAACTTTTTTTCTTTCGATTCAATTCACTTTTCAATACATCAAATATTTTCGGAATGAAAAGAAAAAAAATTTCATAAAATTTTTAAATTTCATAACTTTTATAACAAATCCTAAAAACTTTTGAAAGTATTTTTTTAATCAAACAATTTTTTATCTCTATATCTATTAATCTTTTATAACAAAACCCTATCTTTTTTAAAGCCTATATAAATATCTATTTCTCTCGAAAGGGAATAAACCCCACAAACAGACAGTAGAGGAAAAAATGATTTATCCATTGATTCTTCTATTTTTCTCTTCAAACAGAATACAAAAGCGGAGAAAAAATGCAATCAGTTTCCAGAGTCCGACTGGTCTGACATTTGCGGTATTTAATTGAAAATCATTGCATCCGCGAAAGAGAGAGGCGAAGAAGAAGAAGAATAAGACAGAAAAACAGAGATCACATCCTATTCTTAGCCCAACAATAACACAGAATATCTATTTATATATAGATATAAAAGAATAAAAACAAAAGCGGTTAAGAATAGAAAAGGCATTAAACGAATAGAAGAAGAAGAATAAGAAGAAGAGAAAAAAATAAAAGAATATTTGATAGGCTTTCGGTTTCGTGTGTTTGACCTCAACTTCTATTATATTTATTCCGTTTGGGATTTTTTCCGTAGCTAAATATTGGATGCTATGGATAATAGTCATAGGAGTCCAATAATTGCTAATGAAAATTGTTATATAACACAATCGGATGGTTTTGTGGAATCGATGAGCTATTATTACGGCAATATATCAAGAGAAACATGCGAATGGATTCTATGGGATGAAGGCTGTAAGGATGGCATGTATTTGTTGCGTGAGTCAAACAACGATTATGTGCTATCGCTATGCCATCAGAAAAGGTATGTTTGCAATCAGAATGAAGATATTTGCTATCTATATATCCCTTAGTTTTTTATTATTATTTTCATTACTATGTAGTCTGTAATCGCAATTAAATTTTTTGAATTCCGTGCGCGAGATATGTGTGCGTTAGTGTTCTCTATGTATTTTCAATGCTATCAAACTTAAGCCTGAAAGATATTTTGAGTTCAAATCTCGAGATTTGAAATTTGAACTATTTATGAAATCGAAACAAAACAATTCAAAGATAAATTATTAAAAATCAAGTATCAATGAGTTTAATAATAACTTTACGACTTTATTAAAAGTATTTTCTTCCAAAATTAATTTTGAATGATTATAATAAATGTTAGTTTTTTCCCAATAAATATTCTACTCAGCATTGAAGAGAATGAACGTATTTTGTTTGAAATGTTTTTAAACTTAGGTTATTAAAGAAAATACGTCTTCAATTTTCTCAATGAATTAAAAGTGAAAGATTAAAAATAAGTTATCTTTTCAGAGCTGTAAATATTTTTTGATAGCAAAATATTATAATTTATGATTTAATAAATCCCTAAATTCTTAGTCGATATCTCCTTATGCGATATTTTTAAATTAATTTTTCATGTTTTTTTATCAGAGCTATCATTTCTTTCGAACAAATAATTTTATCGACAATTTTCACTAAGCACTGTATGCTATTTTTCTCTATCTTTATATTCTGTTCTATATATTAAGGTTATTATTAATACCGATTCTTATCGTCGCCTCTTTTTTATTGTTTTATTGAACCGTTTATTATGGTTTATGATTATTATTATTAGTATTATCTTAAATAAATTACACTTCAGATTATTATTCTGTTAAGAATTTTGTCCCAGAATTGTCTTTTGGCATAAAATGATAACAGAATACTCTTTAAGGGAAAAGAAAAGAAAGCCATAAATTATAGACTTAATGAACAGGAAGGAAAAGATTGTTAAAAATAATAATCAAAAAAAAATTCAATAAACATAGATTTTTTGGAGGAAAAAAATTTATGTACAGAATATTCTGCAAAAAATATCTGAAAATATATGTTTGAAAAATACAATTCCAATAAATATTTACGGAATTCTGCATAAGAAAAAAATATATCAAGAATTCATATTAAGAATTATGGACGAATTTTTTTTTGCTTAAACTACAGAATTTCGACAAATAAACTCTCAATACGAATGATAAGGAAATAAGAGTTTATTGAATTTTTGCAGTCGTTTAAAAGTTCATTCGATAATATAAAAAGATTGTGTGTTTGGTTCGCACAAAGTTTAATATTATGTATTTCAGCACAAAAAAAGCCATATTTGCAATACTGACTCTATTTGTTCCACAAAACGCCTTCAATAGTTTTTTTAAGCCCTGACTTCACTACTTCTTCTTTTGACAGAAGGTTTTCAATAAAATAAATGGATAAGAGATCAGTGGCGTAGCCATTGATCTATACGAATGAAACACAATAGATAGAGAAAAATGAAATTTTTTTGATAAAAATTCATTTTTAAAACTTTTCTCTATGCTATTCATACATAGAATTTCTACAACAGAATATTTTGTTAGAATTTGGATAATCAAGAATTTTTTAAGGAACAAAATTTTTAACTTTTTACAAGTTTTTGCTGAATTTTTATTGGAATTATTCTGTGATATTGATTATTCAGAATTCATTTATTGAACGAAGTTTTTGAATTCGTATTATTTTTCAACTGAATTTTTTTTCTTGTCATTCACTTCAAGTCTACGCGACTGTTGAATATAATATTGAATACAAAAGAAGCGCGAAATGCATTAGTCTTTTGACGAGAAGCTGCAGAGATTTCAAGACCAGAGTTTATGGTGTTCGCCAACGGCGGCAAAAGTATTTTTGGGTATCTCTTCGATATTCACAGTCGAATAAATCCTTATATCTTGACTTGTTTTCTGAGAAACATATATAAGTAATAATAGATATATATATTCTTGACTTCTTTTTTTTCTTCTTCAACTTCTTTTTCAAACTCTATTGAACACAACACAAAATAGTCCTCAATATAAAGCAAAAATTTGATCTCAAACTTGTATAAAAAACTATAAGATTATTCATCCATTCAGAAGACGTTAATATAATTCGAAGTTAAGGTAGAAATAGATTTTTACAGTAAAAGCTAGTTATGAAATACCTATCAATAAAGAAACCCTAAGTATAGGATTATATAGTGTTGCGTTGCTTAATGAGTAATCTTCTAAGTAATCATTATCTTTGTTATTCAGATCAAATCTCATTTAAAATATTTGAACAAAATGAAAACAAGCGAAACCATTCACAAGCCATTCACTTTTCTTTCATAACAATTAAACATTGATAGATATAATAAACTCAGATCTCAAGCTAGTAACTTCTTTCAATTTAATTATTTTATTGTGTGTGTATGTGTTTGAGTGTGGGTGGGTGTCAGGGTATAGGTGTGTATGGGGGTGGGGGAGGATGTTGAAAGATGGTTTAAATTATCATATTATTGAAGGCTCGCTTCAAATTTTATATATTGTTAACATATTTCATATGTTAATACAATTCAAGCGAATAATAAAATATATATTCAGTTTGAGTTAGTTATGGAATATCTATTGATAAAAAAAAGTTGTGCTTCCTTAATTTTAAGAACAAAAAAATAGTTCTTCTGTATTCAAAAAATAATTGAATTAATTCCGAATATGTAGTTACATAATTGATACCCAAAAATAGTTACAGTTTTCAGTACAATATTTGAATTAAAACTCATTTAATTAAAGGGAGATTTTTATAATCACTAAAATAGTTTTGAAAACTTGAAGTTTTTTCACGAGCATAAAAAATGTTGATTTAAAAAATAATAAAATAATTATTGCCAAATGCTTAAACAGATGCCAAAAATATGAAAAACCATAAATTTATAAATTAAATGTTTTTGAACAAAATTTACAGCTTTTAAATTATAGTGCATTAATCTCAACATTGAAACTATAAATAAAGATTTATCGATAATTTCTGTACTTGAATTTGAATTCAAAACTCAAAAACAATAATCTTCAAGAATTTCGATAAAAAAATTAAACTTTCGAAACTTTAGGAAATAAATTATCAAAAGATTTATAGCACTGGTTCTTATGGCAAAAGTTTTATTTTTGATACTTATAATTAATGCGATTTTTTAATTTAAAAATTAATTTACAGCTTTTGAAGCAGTTTGAAATAAATTCACTTCTAATTATTAGAGGAATAAATGAGTGCCAGTATAGGAATCCGTAAAAGTTTCATTTAAACTATAATAAAAGTTAGAGAATTATCGCTCAAAAAAATTTTACAGCTTTAAAAAAAATTCGCATAAAGCAACGACAGTAAGTTTTTGATAATTTTAAAATAAGTGCAACGACAATAACAACAAAGTAATGATATAACTGGAAAAAACTTTTCGCTTTGAAAATTTGCTGACATTTTATTTTATTAAAAGTTTTGCCTAAAATTTATTTTTCAAATTCTGTAGATATTATAAATTATACTTAGATATTATAACTGAAGAAATTTAATTATTTTCATAAAAAAATCCTTTTGAAATATCTGAGCTTACACTCAAAATGAATTAAATAAAACAGATTAATAAATAATATTATTCTGCTTTTACCAAAATTGACAGCTTTCATAATAATTCCCTAATAATCTCATAACTTAAGCAATTAATTCATTAAACGAATTCTAAGATTTTAAATATACCCAAAAGAAGTTTATTTCAAAAAATCTAAAATAATGAATTAATAAGAATAAAGAATTTTCGAACCCTACGCAACAATTTGCATACATAACTAATGTTGAAAAATATACTTACTTTAGGTATGCGAACAATTTTTTAAACTACATTATTTTGATTTAAAGGAAACTTTACTGCTTATTGATAAGTATCGGATAATTTTTTCAACGATTCATTGAGTAAACATTGACTAATTGCTTCTGGACGGGGTGTTGAAAAACATCAGAAACAAAAAATCTTTGACAAATTGCAGTAATAAAAAATTTATTTAGCAAATAAGCCGTTCAAAAAATAATTCTTGTTGTGGTCTTTAAATAATGATTTCAAGTAAAATGTTTTTTAAATTAAAGAAAAATAATAATTTTATTTTATTGAAGAACTGTTTTCGGCTCAAAAATTTTTCTTATAATTTAGATGTTCTTGTGAAGAAAAAATTCAATTGAAAACTTTGTAATTCTTTAGCCGAAAGTATTAAAAACAAGAATTTAATAAATGAAATTATTTTGACTGAACCAAAATTTACAGCTTTTGGAAATTATTCATTAATAATCCTTAACTTTTAAACAATTAATTCATTTAATGAAATCCGAGATTTTGTTTGTTTCTAAACGGGTTTCTTTCAAATAAAAAAATATAATTATTTATTAAAATTAAAAGATTTTTGATTTATTTATTCTAGAGAAAACATAAGAGAAAATTCTATTCTAGAAATAAAACCGTTGACAAAAAAACCTGAAATATTTAGATAAGAGAAATTCATAAATGAAGTTATTTTTATTTTAGGCAAAACTCACAGTTTTTAAATATATTAGACATCATCCATATATTATGTAACAGGGTTTGGGGGTGGGTAGGGGTAAAACCTGAGCGTAACCAAAGTGTAACATATGGGGGGTAGGGGTGAACGGCTAGCGTTACGTAACATTTTTTTATAGACCAGTTTGAATGAGAGATTAGACTCAATATAAAATGTTACGTAATATTAGGAACGGGGGTAGGGGTCAAGAGCTAAGCGTAAGATGGGGTGGTGGATGGTCATGAAATCGCGATTTTGGTGCTACATAATTAATGGATGATGCCTTATCTGTAGTTTTCAAAATTAGATTTGACTAGTGATGGTAAAAT
>JAQIWZ010001716.1:0-10927 GCA_034697245.1 Malaconothrus monodactylus
AATCGATTTTATTATAATTTATATGATATTTTCCTCTTGAATTAACAATATTTTCCTTATCATAATATTTTTGTTTTATTTAATTAACAAATTGAACAAAGACTTTTGCCCTTAAAGAAAGTTTGCTTTAAATCTTTACTTTTTACGACATTTTTGTTTTGCGGTTATTTTCTCTGGCATGTAATTATTTATATCTAATCTAATTATATTATTAAAATTTTTACTTATCTCAATAGCAATTTCTAAATCTAATTAAAACCTTTATCAATCGTTAAACTCGTATGAAATAACGGTCTATTTTTGCAAAGGTTTTGGTTATAAAATTAAAAACAAACTAATCGACAAAAAAATTTATCTGAATTTTTTTTATAATCAATGGTCACATTTATCTAAAGATGAGATAAATGTGAATTTGAATTAATGTTAATAACTTTGAAATATTTAATTTAAAATTATATATTTCAAAATATGATCTAAAAATAGTTGACACGAGGTTTGAGTTGTCATTTATGTAAAATATTTAGAGAATTTGTCACCTCTTTAATTAATTGAAAATAATTTTATAGTGAATAGTTTTATATTTAAACAAATTACATAAGAAACAATTTCATTATTACATAATAAAAACAATGTTTAACACTATTTAACGATTAATTTTCTTTGTCTTATATTTGATTAACAGGAATAAGTGCCTGAATGAGAAGCGACGCCGAGAACAGGAGAACATATATATAGAAGAGTTAGCAGAGTTAATATCTGCTAGCCTTAGTGACATGAGTTCATTATCGGTCAAGCCTGACAAGTGTGCCATATTGCAAGAAACTGTTAAACAAATTCGCATTATTAAACAACAAGGTATACTACCACGAACTCTATACTATTTATTTAATTTTGTGTTTTTCTCTCTCTTTTTCTCTCTTATATTCTCTTTTTTTTCTTACTTTGTTTTGAAATAAATATCTTATGTTTGTTTTTTACAAAAGCACTTTTCTCTCTTATCTAAAGTTTCATTAAAAGTATTTTTTTTCTTCTTGTCTTCTTTTTAAATACTTCTCTCTTTCTTTCTACATAAGACCTCAAAAGTTGATTTATTTTTCCAGAACTGTATATTTCTCTCTCTCTCTCTCTTATAAGTTATAACTTTATTATTAATTTTTTCTTTTTCTTGTTTGGCATCAATCATGACTTTTGTCTACTTTTTTTTTTGTATTTCTCATATTTTTTCTGCAATAATTGAATAATTTCGTTATCGATTTTTTCCAATGAGAATATTTTCAACAAGTATCAAATTTTTCTTTTCAATACAGTTATTAAAAGTTTTGATAAATTAAAAAACTTAACGTTTGATTTTCAAATTGAATTTAAATACAATTTGATATTACGATTGCTCTGAATTACTAAATTGAACTCATAATCTATTATAAAAGAACAAATTTAATAAACTATAATTAAATTTGGGATAATTAAGCATCTATTGAATTCACGCTCAATTATATTTAACGTCTGATTCAGAGCGAGAAGTCGTTCATTAGTTTCACACATATTGAGCTTTAATTTTTATTTTTAATTTAGTTTCTAATTCACACTTTGCGTTATTGTTGATCAGAAAATTCATTTTTTCAGTTCATTTGGCAAATGATTTCTAAATTTTATCGATTCTCTCAGAGCTTGAACTCATCGAAGTCTTAAAAACGACATTAGTTTTCATTTTGAACTTCATATATGATTAATGAAAAATTTTAGTTAAAATAAATCGAGACTAATGTAAAAATTATTCTTAAAGAACAATTTGTCGTCTAATAGGAAGCCATTAGCTGTTCATAAAGTTTAGCAATTAAGACATTAGAGGGTTTTCCCACCTTTTTATTAGACGTGATTTGCTTTGGTTACTGACCACTGACTAGACTTAAAGGATATTTTACGCAACACTAACTTTATTTACATGAATTTCAATCAACGAAACCATTCTTGAGCTATAATTTGAGCTCAAGTTCCGCTTATTATTGCAAACGAAATTTGAAATATTTTAATTCATTTGCAAACCGAAGCCAAAAACTATATATTCTCAACAATTATTTTCAATTGCTTTTTTGGCTATCATTAAGGCTTTAAAGCCAACTTTCATTAGGAATATTATCATTTGTCTCAAATAGACTTTCAAATAGATGTAATAATTTATTATTCTCTTGTTATTTATTATTATTGCTTAAGTTTTTTTTAACTTTAAAAATGTTATGTCGAGTTTTCTGGTAATTTAAATTGAATGCCTATTTTACTAGAATTACAATCAATTCAAAAAACAATAATTTTAAGTGAAGATAAACTATTAAAATAATTTGTCAAGAATATAGTCTTCAAAATTATTGATAGTCTCTTAGATAAGAAACAAAGTTTATGTATATATGTGTTTATATTTTGTTTTTATTTATAAGTTGAAAATTAATTTATATTTCATTAGTTTTTGTTCATTATATTGCCTAATTTTTTACCTAAAACTTTAAACCTATATTTTTTATGAATTAAATGTATTTATATCCTATTGAATTACAAAATTCTTGGTTTTCTTGATAAATAATCTGTGTCTAGACTTCTGAAAGAAGTTAATAAAGAATTATTGAATTCGATATTTACTCCAAATTAAAGTAAAAATTCCTTTAAAATTTGAAAAAATATTTCAAAATTGATGCCAGAATTGCTTTTTTGCTTATAAATACATTTCAAATAACTCTTGCCCTAATTGACAAAAAGCAGAATTTGGAGCAAAATATTTCAACAGCTGAAAAAAAAGAACATAAATTTAAAATTCTTTAAATAAAAGTCAAAACATTGCAAGTGTTCTACTATTGAATTCGTCTTCAATTGAATCCTTTTTTTTCTTTTTTAAACCTTGAGTTTTATCGATATTATATTTCACGTGAAAAAAAAGAGAAAAAAATTCTGTTAAGAAACTATAACTATTTTCACATTTTCATCAATCATTTCAAACATTAAACTCTTGAACTTGAAATAAATTTCTAAAACGTAACAATAAATTTCTCAATTAGCCATTAATTAAATATTTCTACTAATCAGAAGAGAAAAACTAATTATATTTATTACTTAAAATTGATTTGATATTAGATTGTGAACCATCGGATGACTTGCAAGCGTCAGAAGTGTCATCTTCAAGACCTACGATTTTAGCGAACGACGTATTGGGTCCACTATTACTCGAAGCACTCGATGGTTTCTTGTTCATCGTCAACACTGATGGCATAATTGAGTTTGTCAGCGAAAATGTCACTTCATTTCTCAAATACGCTCAAGTAATTCAACACACTATATGAATCTCAATACAAAATAAAACTAATTTAATTAATATTTCTATCGTTCAACTAAATTATAAAATTCTAGATAACTATTCATGAGTAAACTCATAAAATCATTTATTTATATTTTGGTGCTTAAGTGTATTGAAAACATAATTAATTAATTCACAATTTGGTTATCATTAATATTTGATTGAAATTTAGGATAAGAATTAATTAAACGAATCTAAATATGATTTTCATTCAATTAAGCACTGATTAAAACGACTCACAAAAATGCAAAACACAATCACTTTATTAGTATTAGAATTGCAACAATTAATTAATAAATAAATTGTTATGATGTTTAGAGTGAAATCGTTGGCAAATCCATATATAATATAATACACGTTGGGGATCACCCGAGATTTAGCTCTAATTTGCTGCCCATGTCCGCCATCGGTAACGGATTTGGTTGGTCTGAAACACAAGCCTCCACTTCATCCACATCTGCAACACAGTCAAAGTCTCGTTGTTTTAACTCTAGATTTTTAGTTAAACCTCGAGAAGAAGACGATAATTATAGTGATTGCGATGACTCTGATTCTGAATTTCGTTCATTAATGAACTCAGCGATCAGTTCGAAAAGTCGAGACAAACTTTCGCCACAATGCGAGAATATGCAAATATCTGCAGTTCTCGTGCCCTCTTTAGAATCGAAAAGAAACTCATCGCCCGGCAATTCAATGACTACTACTTCCGCCGATGAGAACTGTTTGGTTTGTGTGGCGCGTCGTATTCCGGCCAATGAGAAGTCGGCCTCTAATGTTATTGTCGAACAATTCACCACTCGATTAGATCTCACCGGAAAAATTCTGGCTATCGATACCTCAGGGGTTTCGTCAACTTATTCTCAATACTTGAATAAGGATTTGGTCGGAAGAATAATTTTAGAATTATGTCATCCAAATGACTTTCCAAGAGTTCAGTCGCATCTGAAGGACGCGCTGTCCACCAGATCTAATGTCACGAGTGGTATATATAGGCTAATGGTATGATAATTATTCTGATAAATCATTACAACACAAAAACATATTAATAATTATATCTAAAACACTTATATTAATGACAATTTTGTTATTCATTAGTTTAATATTTCTTTCATTCAGCACTTAGTTATATGAAATTTGAATAACAGAGTATCATAAATAATAAAATCAAAATCCGTTTTCATCTCAATGGAATCGATTTCTATTCCCATTCATATGAATTCAGATTAAAATCAAAAATAACCGATAATTTTGTTGAAATTAATTTTTTCTTACAATTAATTAATTAATAAAATCTATTTCAATCGAGCCGTCATTTGAACTCAAATCCATAACTAATTCAAATAAAACATCTTTTAATTGATAGTTAATTCTTGTCACTATTGAGTAATCATTTTTTTCAAACAATAAGACATTACTTCAAATACTATTAAACTCTATTCTAAACATAAATTCATGACTCATTCATACAAAACATTTACTATCAATCAGTTTTCAGACTTATTAGAATTGAAAAAATAACTAATTGTATATTTGAATTGTCAGGTTGCGAACGACAAATACATTGCAGTTCAAACTAAGTCAAAGATATTTAATGGCAATCAATTGTCAGAGCCATCAGACTTCATAATGGCCACCCATTCCATTATAAGAGATTCAGAGACCTCGTGCTCGTCAGAAACTTCTTCGTCACGCGGTGGAACTCCCAGTCCGATAACTACGACCACATGGGCCGGTAATCCGACCTTTTCGAGCACAATCGCCAATCCAAGTGGTCAATTGGCTATCAGTAACTCATCCTCTGGTAATCTGATCTCTTCTATCAATTCAAATTTGCTCACAAGTATGCATACATTCATTTTATTAAAACCCAAATTTTGCTCAAAATATTAATTTTTGATCTCATTTTTAAGGTTCATCGATATCGACCTCACAATCAATGTCAGGTCCGGTGATATACGCGAATACACAGACAGGACATATATCGACGACACCATTCCCTTCATTTTCGGCACTATCGCCGAGCAATGTCTCTGAATTTTCTCTAAATGACTGTTTGGGAATCAGTGAAATGTTTCCGTCGTCTTCAGTTTCGTGGGACAACTACGACACTAACTCGCAAGAAGCGACCACAACAGGCGCCACAACACTCACATCGACAACACCTCTAACAAATACGAGCTCAACCACCGCCTACACTGCAGTCACAACACCGCCATCGCTGGTGAGCGTAGGCTCTAATCAGAGACAGACGACTTCACCGATTTATGCCTCGTCTCCAAATGTGGCTAATTTAGTGAGAAGTCCATCAGATCCTTCTCCGCAGTCAGTGACAAATTTCAGTCAGAATCAGAACTATGACAATAAACTGGAAGACTTTTCGCCATCGAGTGGCTCTTCGGCTACGCATAAGTTACGCAATTTGCTCACTCACGGCATCTTCTCCAATGAAGAACCAGATTCTTCGCCAGTGATTAAGAAAGAACCGGGTCTTACAAACGATAATATTCTTCGGGAACTGCTTGATCAAGAAGATGAAGGCGAAATGGGATCTGTTGCAAACACACCCGCAGCTCCGGCTTCGGTTAATCCTCCGACCACTCCTTCATTCGAAGCGTCAGGTCCTGGAAGTGTTGGCAGTGATAAAAAGCCCAATAATAATAATATGCTTCGAATGCTTCTCAATGATGACGACGTCGGAAAAAGAAGTGAAATTAGAAAAAATCAAGATTTAGTCGAACAGTTGCTCAAAGACGATAATAGAGATAACAATTTCATCTCTCACTTCAAAAAAGAACCAATAGATCCGACATGTAATTCAAACTTATTTATTATAAAGTCTTCAATTGAACGAATTTTTAGGGAAGGACTTAAATAGCAATTCAATTATTGTTTATTAATTAATTAAGCGAAACAGTTTAGGCTTGACTTAAAAATTCGTTCAACGAAAACACTTTTGATCAAATATTTATTAATTTATATAATTTTGATGAATAGCGTGTTCGGCCACTTCATCACTTCCAACGAGTGTCAACGAAGTAATCGCCGCTAATTCGATGGCAAACAAACGAAAGTCAATCGATGAAACGGCAACTCATTACGAACCACAAACACAAGATCTTAAGAGACCGGCGTCTGTGACGGGAGTAAATGTAGGGATTGGCGCCAACCATCAGCCGGCACTTCTGGCCGGTCAGAACCCTATGTTAGCCTCAATGCTGGCACGAACTCCTACTTCTGTTCCAGAAGAGATAACAATTCCCACATCTATTATATCTCAAACACCGGACGCAAAATTGCCCCGAAATCTGGAAAAGAAACTGATTCCGACTCCAGTGCATCAGGTGGTGGCTGGAGTTCATCAATCTGGTCAAGTGTCTACATCTGGAGGGTCTGTGATATACACATCAGTGGCGGCCACAGCGCCTCAAAGTCTCAATCAAATGATTGTACCAATCGTTACAAATGTCGCTCAATTGAGACCTCAACAGGTTTTGTACTATTTTTACATCAATTTACGAATCTTTCATATCATTAACATTAGAACTTATATTCAACAAATACTTATTAAATGCTACAGATTTTTGACTTTTCTTTTCTTATTTTCCTTAAACTTAAAACTATAGTTTATTATTATTTAAATTAATTCATTTTGAACATGAAATTTATTATTTTTCTTATGAATATCTCAACAGAACCATCAGTTCCAACAAATTCAAGCACAAACGCCTCGACTACAAATTCAACCACAAGTACAACAAACAATTCGAATACATCAACAAGAGATACATTTACAACAAATGCCACAACAATCTATTTCACAGCAATCCCAACAAGTAGTCCATCAGCAGATCCATCAACAACAGCAACAACAACAACAACAACAACAACAATCGCCGTCAAACTATTTAAATCGAATTCTATCAGAAGGCGGCCAAACCCATGAAGTGGTAAATCGGACTATAATGCCCGGGCATTCAGTACAACAGCAGTCGTCGGCACCGACAACACCTCAAACACCAATACAAGTGACTCCTTTCTATCAACAGCAACCACAACAACAACCACAACAGCCAACACCTCAACAGGTCCTTCAAAACCAATCAATTCCAGTGACTGTAACAACAACTGCAGCAAATCAGCAGCAAATCAATTTCGAAGATCAGTCACCATCTGATCCATACTTGTCATCAATTTTGGACGACTTCATAAGTATGCAGCAGGAAATGAATTTGGATTTGCCCGCAAGACATGCCCGACAGGCACAGGTTCAGGCAAATGAAGACACTATGCTTTTGAAATTGCTCGAGGAAGTTATAGAACCGGCGGCTCCTAATGTAGCCACTCCTTCGACACCTGTAACTCCTGTTGATCTCAATGAGCGAATGGCGATCAGTGCTATTCAGAAGCAATTGATGAGCTTTGAAGTGACGACACCGACTTCTCCTAATGTGGTCACTTCGCCGTTCGCTTCTGTAACGAGTGCGCCGCCTAACTATCAGCAGATTCCACCGCCTGCTTATACAGCAACCACTTATGGACAACAAATCGCTAATTCTGCTCAACAGGTAATGCATTTAAAGATAACTTTTTTTATTTAATTTAATTTAACTTAATATCGATCTTAACTCTATATGTAATGAATACTTATTAAAACGATTTAATATCTCAAAAGCAAACTCAGCCTCAGGCAAACTTTCAACTACAACCACGACCTCAACCGCCTCGTCTTCAAAAGCCACGACAACAATACCTGCCGCAGAACATGCAACTAAACCCGGCCCTAACACAAGTGGCATTACGAACAGCAAAACCGACAGCGATGCGCAAAATGGCCGAACGCAAAATGCTTGAGCAACAGAAGCGTCTATTGGCTCAACAGTCACAGCAACAGATGATTCCTCAAACGCAACAACCGTCACATTCGGATTCAATGAGTTTCGGTGGTTTCCCCGAAAACATGAACGAACTGCTCAACAATACGGTCGCCCCAAACGTGGCGCTAACAGTAAAGCCACGCGTAGGTCCCGGAACTCCTCAACCGGACGGGTCTCAGTTGTCACCGCGCTATGCGATGCCGATATCGGCCGTACCTTCACCTCTACCTCAATCTCCAGCGCCACAGCTGAGTCCAGGGCCCCGACCGCCGTACTCGCCCGCACCGGCTCAACAGTCATATCCTAGTCCTTCGGGTGGTTCGTACCCGACCGCTAATCAGCACAGAATGTCACCACATTTTGCATCGTCTCCATCGCCAGCTCAAGGACCACATTCGCCATTAATGCAAATGTCACCGCAAACTAATAACTGGTCGCAACCGGTCAGGCCTACAGCTATGGCCACTAACAGTCAGCAAGTCATACAACAGTCGAGTCAAAATGTGTCCATTCAACAGACAAACCCTATGCTCAACGCACAGCTTTCTGGTACACATTAAACATTTTATTACAAATTCATTTTCCATTTCATTAATTAATCTTGTTTTCAATCATAGGTAACGGTCCTTCTTATGCGAATACAGTTCAACGCTTCCCACAGCGACAAATGCGAGCGGCAGCACCGCCACAGCCGCGAAACGCTCGAAGTTCTCCTTATCCGGAAAATTTCGGACAACAATTCAATCAACAGACAGTAAATCGTCCACAAAGAATGGCCGTCACAACCCTACCATCTCCTATGAGAGTGAATTCTCCGCGTTTTGTAAACGAGACGTCTCTGCCCTCTCCTAACTATCAAACCGTCACTTATACACAATCGCCAGATCAGTTCACTTTTGAGTCGACATTCTCTCAGAATAACAATAATAGTCAGCAAAACGATAGGACACGTAATAATTCTGGTATGACTTCGGAATATGTTCGACAAGAACTTCGGACTTTAGTCAGTGGCCGAACTCAACAACAACAACAACAAATACAACAAACGCCGCAACAACACAATCAACAGTTATCTCAGATGTCGTCGCAGTCCTTAATTCAAGCAGATCTGGAAATGCTTGGCCTACTTTCTGATTCTGGCGATGATTTTACCCATGGATTGCTCAATATTAGCGCCGCTGACGTTAACACTAATGTTAGCGTTAATTCTCCTGTTTCTCATCTCAGCTTAAATTTGAACAGAAGTAATTCTATGGTAAGAATTGTTTTAATACATCAAAAACTCTAGAATTTCCTCTAATCCGAGAGTTTGAATATTATTTCTATCGATAGTTTTCTTTAATTAGAAAATTACTTTTGATTTAATTAATTTATTTATTTTAAATTTCATTTTTCATAAACTCAATTTTCAAGATTTGAAAGCTTGAAATTTACTTAAAATTAATTTATTAATTAATTTCTATCTTAAATAATAGGATGATTCCAAACCTAATGATCAAAAGAAGAGTTTATTGCAGCAGTTATTGTCAGAGCCATCATAACCATTATATTTTATTTAAACTTAAACTTTTGAAAGCAAAATATGCGACAAAAAAACATTTTAAAATATATTTTGCTTCGAATCGCAATCATTTATATTTTGAACTCTCGGTTTTGAACTAAAAAACATTTAAAAAACTGTGAAAACTTTTGACTCTAAGACTGTTTTTCTTGTGATATAAGTGAGATTTGAAAACAGTTTGATTCAAGATTTCAATTTGTAAAGTGCGTCAAGAAATTGATTATTAATTCACAAATTCATTGAAATTATTGATGGAATTTTGTGCGAATCGGAGACCTATTTATGGTTTAACCGATTGAACAATTTTTAGCACAAAATTTGAGTGACTCTTAAGAAGATAAAGAAAAATAAAGAAAAGTGTGCGAAAAATTAATTTGTATAAAAGAAGATAAGAATTAATTATATTTGGAGTGAAACTATGAAAAACTCAACAAAAATATGTTTTTCCAAACTTATTCACTTCTTATTCATTGAAGTAACTGAAGAGAAGAGTAAAAAATGCTATATTTTCTGCTTTATATTTGTTTGAAATTAATTTCTCGTTAAATAAAGCCATTAATTATATTCTAAAATACATTTATCATCAAATATCACAACAAATTTTGAAGAATAGAAGAAACGATTAAAAACGTTCAACATAGATTTGATATAACAAATCGTGAGAAAAAAAATAGAAGAGAAACAGAAACAGACATTATATTCGCGAACCAAAACTCAGGAATTTACAAAATTAATCGAAACTTTCATTATTGAAGACTAATTTGGCTGCCATTCAATTTCATCACAATTGGAGTACATGAAACGATTCACTGCCTCTTTAAGGCTGCTTTATATTTAATTGCGATTATTTTGTTTAAAAATCATAGTATTTTTCTTCATCTATTATTATGGATAACAAACTTAGAATTTGAAGTCAAGTTTTAGTTAACTTAAGACTTAAAACATCAAATTAAGAGAAATGATTTGGAAATAATTTCCTTAATTTGTATTTTCACACTCATTATTATAACTAGTATATGACGTCTTAACTTAAATTCAGCGGTGCTTTTAATTGGAATATAAATCATTATTAGAGGAGAAATATTTTTCACCCCTTTTTTCGATTCAATTTTCGTAAAGTTTTGTTTTGGAGAAGATATCGAACTAATGAAT
>JAQIWZ010001717.1:0-10926 GCA_034697245.1 Malaconothrus monodactylus
AAGTTTTGTAATTAAATTGATTGGGTTTTTATGTAATTGATTTTTCAATGTAAAGGTTATTCAAGTGGTCTGATGTGAACTCAGCCACAAAGACAAATATTTTTATATTTAAGTATATAATATCTGAACTATTACTGAGTCATAATCTTTTATCTTATCTTAATTTATGTCTATATTATTCACATTATTAACAATGAAATTAATATAAAAGAGATAATTGTTGCAAACTTTTAGGTGAGATCGCTATCCGTGTATTCAGAGCATGTACCGAATTAGGAATCAGGTCAGTGGCCATCTATTCAGAACAAGACAAGATGCATATGCATCGACTCAAAGCAGATGAAGCATATCTTGTTGGGAGTGGTTTACCACCAGTTCAGGCATATCTACACATTCCAGAAATCATCAGAATTGCCAAAGAATCCAATGTCGATGCCATACATCCTGGATATGGGTTTCTATCTGAGAGATCAGACTTTGCGCGTTCTTGTAATGATCACGGCATCAGGTTTATTGGTCCGTCACCTGATGTTATGGCGAGAATGGGAGATAAAGTTGAAGCGCGAAAAGCAGCCATTGAAGCGGGAGTTACTGTTGTGCCTGGAACTGATGGCCCGATCACTAATGTCAAAGAAGCTGCAGATTTTGTGCAAAAGCATGGCTTACCTGTGATTTTTAAAGCCGCATACGGTGGCGGTGGTCGAGGTATGCGAGTTGTTCGCAATTCAAAAGAAGTTGAAGAAAATTTTGAACGCGCCTCATCTGAAGCGTTGTCGGCGTTCGGCAACGGAGCCATGTTTATAGAGAGGTTTATTGAACATCCGCGGCATATCGAAGTTCAGATATTAGGCGATTCTTATGGAAATGTTGTACATCTTTATGAACGCGATTGTACTGTTCAGCGAAGACATCAAAAAATCATTGAAATCGCGCCCTCTCCTAATTTAGATCCTGTTGTCAGAAACAAAATATTAAGAGATGCGGTGAAAATAGCCAAACATGTTGGCTATCAAAATGCAGGTACTGTCGAGTTTTTACTGGACAAAGACGGCAGCTATTACTTCATCGAAGTTAATGCACGTCTTCAAGTGGAACACACTGTGACTGAAGAGATAACTGGAGTTGATTTAGTGCAGAAACAAATAAGGATCACAGAGGGACACTCACTGCCGAGTCTTGGACTCAATCAGGAAGATATCAAAGTTCAGGGAACAGCTCTTCAATGCAGAGTCACAACTGAAGATCCGGCGAAAAACTTTCAGCCCGACACCGGACGAATTGAGGTAATCGATCACTCAATTATATTTTTTGTTCAATTATATCATTTGGTTTCAAAGTTTAACTTATATTCTAAAGTCTTCATTATTTAGGCTTTAAATTCAAAATTAGAGTTTTCACTAATTTTTCTGTTGATTTTTTAACAGTTTAAATAAACTTATTTTAATGAAACTGAAAAAATCCTTCTTTTTATAGTTTGATACCCAATAAATAGAAACAGAGAATTATGCTTTGAGCGTAATTATATTCCAAAAAAGCATAAAATCTCAAAAATTGAAAGGAATTGAAAATATAATTCTTCATCTCTATCAATAAACGCGTTTTTTAATTTCATTCATTCCTTTAATGTTAGATTTATTTAAATTTCAGGTGTTTCGAAGTGGCGAAGGTTTTGGAATCCGTTTGGACGGAGCCTCAGCTTTTGCAGGCGCTATTATATCGCCTTATTATGATTCTCTGTTAGTCAAAGTGATAGCACACGCCAACAATATAAAATCGGCTTCAGCTAAAATGAATAGAGCATTGCGTGAATTTAGGGTTAGAGGAGTTAAAACTAATATACCTTTTCTTATAAATATATTAGAAAATGAAAAATTTACAAAAAGTGAATATGACACTAATTTCATTGACACACATCCGGAACTGTTTAAGTACGAGCCCAGTCAGAATAGAGCACAAAAGTTACTCTACTATTTGGCTAATGTTATGGTGAACGGGCCATCGACTATATTGGCCACTAAACTAAAGCCGGCAAACATAACGCCAGCAGTACCTGAAGCTAATATTGAAACTTACAATACAGTACCGGAAGGCTGGAAACACATTATTGATAGGAAAGGTCCGGAAGAATTTTCTAAAGCTGTTCGAAACCATAAGGGACTTCTATTAATGGACACAACCTATAGAGACGCTCATCAATCTTTATTAGCGACTAGAGTCAGAACTCATGATTTGTTGAGAATTTCTCAATACGTGTCAAATAATTTCAACAATTTATTTAGTTTAGAGAATTGGGGCGGAGCGACATTTGATGTTGCCATGAGATTCTTGCACGAAGACCCGTGGGAGAGATTAGTAGAAATGAGAAAATTGATTCCTAACATTCCTTTCCAAATGCTCTTAAGAGGTGCTAATGCTGTCGGCTATACTTCATATGCAGATAATGTAGTTTTTAAGTTTTGTGAGCTAGCAAAACAGTCAGGAATGGACATATTTCGTGTCTTTGATTCTCTTAACTATTTGCCTAATATTATGGTTGGAATGGAAGCCGCGGGTCAAGCGGGAGGTGTGGTCGAGGGCGCCATTTCTTATACTGGCGATGTATCAGATCCTAAAAGAACAAAATATAATTTAGATTATTATATAAATTTATCGGATGAATTGGTCAAAGGAGGGACTCATATATTATGCATCAAAGACATGGCCGGTCTTCTGAAGCCCAGAGCTGCTAAAATGCTGGTTTCGGCTTTGAGATCACGTCATCCCGATGTTCCGATTCATATTCATACTCACGATACGGCAGGCGCTGGCATTGCCTCGATGTTAGCTTGTGCCGAATCTGATGCAGATGTTGTTGACGTTGCTGTCGATTCCATGTCAGGTCTGGTTTATTATTTGATTGAAATTTGTTATGAAATAAAATCAATTTCTGATAAAATTGTAATTAATCTTTTCAAACGATAAACTTAAAAGTTTAATAATTATTGAAATTTGTCAGGAATGACATCACAGCCAAGTATGGGTGCGTTAGTGTCTGCTTTAGCGGGAACTAATTTGGATACAGGTCTCAAACTGAATAATATAAGTGAATATTCAGCTTATTGGGAGCAAACTCGCACTTTATACGCTCCATTCGAATGCACGACAACTATGAAAAGTGGCAACGCAGACGTCTATCTGAATGAAATTCCAGGCGGACAGTACACTAACTTACAATTTCAAGCATATTCTCTCGGACTCGAAAAACTATTTGAACAGATAAAGAAAGCATACGCCGACGCAAATAAACTTTTAGGCGATATAATAAAAGTTACGCCGTCTTCGAAAGTCGTCGGAGATTTAGCCCAATTCATGGTTCAAAACAAATTGACCGCCAAAGAGGTAGAAGAAAGAGCTGAAGAGTTGAGTTTTCCGAGTTCTGTAGTTGAGTTTATGCAAGGCTTTATTGGTGAACCTTACGGAGGATTCCCTGAACCACTTCGAAGTAAAATTCTGAAAGGACTCGCACCGATTCGTGGCCGACCCGGACAGCACTTACCGCCTCTCAATTTCGTACAATTAAAAGACGAATTAATTGAAAAACACGGCCTACCGATTAGTGACACCGATGTAATGAGTTCTGCTATGTATCCAAAAGTTTGTGATGACTTTATAACATTCAGACGTGAATTCGGACCCGTCAGCCTTTTGGATACTAGAATTTTCTTAACAGGACCTAAAGTTGGGGAAGAATTTGAAGTAAGTTATAATCCAATGAATTAATTTAAGTTTTCATTTCAAAATTGAGACTTTAATACCTGTAAATGAAAAATTACTTTTAACAATTCTTTAATAATTATTTCTTTTGAATTAAGACGAAAATTAATGATTTCTTTACTCAATAATCTTAAGCTGATATTGAATTCCTGTCTATTTTTCTTTATATGTATTCAATGTTTATTAATTTGTTTTCAGGTAGTTCTTGAAAAGGGCAAAACATTGCATATAAAAACTTTAGCAGTTTCTGAAACAAGGACTAAAACAGGCGAACGAGAAGTGTTTTTCGAACTTAATGGTCAATTAAGAAGTTTTTTGGTTAAAGATAAAACAGTCACCAAAGTATTCAAATAATTCTATAATAAATTTAAATGAATTTAATGAAAATCATATCATTTAAATCTAAATTAATCTTTATTTTCGAAGGAAGTCATAAGAAATCCAAAAGCATTGAAAGGAGTGAAAGGCTCCGTTGGAGCGCCAATGCCTGGAACTGTTGTTGCTGTACGAGTCAAAGAAGGAGACAAAGTAGAAAAAGGACAACCATTGATAGTATTGAGTGCAATGAAAATGGAAATGATAGTACAATCACCTGTTGCTGGAACTATTAAGAAAATTGTCGCAAAAAAAGATATGAAATTAGAAGGCGATGACTTGATTATGGATATTGAAGTTGAAGCTTAATATAGAAAATATCCAATTTTAATCATTTTATGCTCATTGATTTTATTTTTAAGTACAAATTCAAGACATTTTGAGTCGAAGATTACAATCAATAAGAGTATGAAATCAAACGGTAGATCTGATTCTGGCATTTAAATCAGGTTTCAGCTAAAAATGAATTTTCAAATCAATGAATCCGTCTTTCAAAACAAACAAAAAAAATTTTAAAATTTTATGATTTGAGTTATAATTATTACAAATATATTGTAAATTAGATTAATTTGGTTAAATTGAGGGTTTATTTTAAGGTTAAGTTATGTTAATGTATATGAGTTTTAGAAAACTAGGAATAATAATAATAATGAATAAATGATTTATTTAGAAATAGCAAGGATTAAAAGTGACCCAATGGGCTTTCGGCCTGTTTTGGGCTGTTTTGTGCGTTGTGAATAAGGATTTGTAGACTTCGCTCGCATTCGGATCTTTTGCCACCGAATAATCTTTTGCCGCCTTATCAGTCAATACAGAAGATGACGAGGTTTTTGTTGTTAATGAATTTGATGTCGAATTCGAAGTAGAAGGCAATGAATGTTCAGCTTTTAATTTATTAGATCGCGAGTTATCGTTTGTCTCTGTTTCTGAAGCCTTACGCTTTTTACTTTTCTTCACTTCTTTGGCTTTATTTCTTCTTTCATTCATACGCTTTCGCAATGAATCGATTTCTTCGTCGCTTCCATTCAAGACAATGACGTCTTCCATTGAAAATTGTTTATTACATTTATGGCAATTCTCAGATTTCACTTCTTTTAGCGCTCTTTCAGACATAACACAACCGCAGCTCCGAATAAAACAGAACTTATATTTTCCTAAATATAAGAAACAAAAAATCAAAAGTTTTTGAGATTTATGGCAAAAATAGATTATTGAAGGAAAATTATCATTAGTCTTACCATTCATTTCGAGTCCAACAACAGGACAGACATATTGAGAGTCATGAGTGTCGACATATTGTCCGTCAATCTCTGCTTTTTTGTCGCTATAATTAGACTTAAGCGTCAAATTAAGAGGAATTATATCTTTTAAACTTCTAATGTGTTGAGCCAACTCTGCATTAGGTGTCGAATCTCTGTCCAGAAGATACTCAATGACAGCGTCCTTATTATAAAGTCGTCCCAAATCACAGCTAACTATTGGCGAAACCAATTTATTAGAACTGATGGCACAGTATTGCCATTTGGCCATCAATTCTGCATTTTTGTCCTTTTGTTCGGATTTGCGTTTAGTTCTGACCAATTCATCTCTTTTAGGAATAGTGCCGCCGTCACA
Source organism: Malaconothrus monodactylus (assembly GCA_034697245.1). Classification (NCBI taxonomy): domain Eukaryota; kingdom Metazoa; phylum Arthropoda; class Arachnida; order Sarcoptiformes; family Malaconothridae; genus Malaconothrus; species Malaconothrus monodactylus. Next base: position 5,743 of record JAQIWZ010001717.1, read on the forward strand.
ACCCATCTGTTATTCAATTTATTTTATTAATATTAATATTCAATTATTTTCAATATTCAAAACTTCTTTTCTCTTCTTTTCAACAAATGTCAAAACCTTTTGCTTTTGTTTTCTTTTTCTCTAAAATTATTTAATTATTTTTGAAAATTTAATTTAAATTAAATTCTGCTTAAAATTCAATGAATTTTAATCAATATTAATATTGAATCAATTTAATTTTCAAATTAATTATAAATCAAAACATTCATTAAAAACATTAAAAATATTTTTGATTTTAGATTTTATTCACAAAAAAACGTTAATTTAATATCAATTATAACTTAAATGCTATTCAAAAATGAAAAAAACATTCATTTAATAATAAATACCTTTAAATAATTCAATTAATTATTTATTTGAAGTTTAATTCAATTGTAATTCAAATGAATTTTTAAAATTTAAATCGATTTGAAAACGGAAATGAATGGAAATGAGAATTACGTCTTATGTTATGAATGAAACCTAATATACAACAACTCTATATAAAAGTCCCCCAATTATTACGCAATCTATTCGTCAACTCCTCTGTGGGTGGAGTGAAATGTCACGTGACTCGCATTCACGAAAACGCCGACCACTTCAGCTCTAAAATCAATTCCTTTGAGTTTTTGCTTTAGATTAATGTATGATTTAACAAATTTTTCAATTTATTTATTAATAAAAAACTGATAATTTAGTCAATAATTGAGATCTGATTCCTTTCTATGTTATAGACTGGAGTCGAACGGTTGCCAAGCATTTCATTGCATTTCTCCCTTTAATTCAAACTTATAGGAAATAGCATTACATTATTTCCTCGTTTTCAATAACTAATTACTTAAAAGTTCCAGTTTTGTAACCTTTTCGAACAAATCAGTTTATTTGTTAAGGTTGTTGTCACAGTTGTCATTGATTTTTGCCTATATTTTATTAATTTGTTGAACTTGTCGTCAATTTTATTCAATATAATCCTTAAAATTGAATTCTCAAGTAAAAAAAACTTCTAGTGTTGAGCTTTTTATTGAATTCACACATTTTTCGAAATCAATTCTATTAATAACAGATCAATAAAATACATTCATTTGAAAGATAAATAAATCGAAAAAATTTCTTATTCTTCGAGTGAAATTTTTTGAAAGTTTAATTAAGAGAGCGAAGTAAACAAAATATTTGGTTCTCAATATTTTAGAATTTTGAAAACATTCATTTTTTTAAGGACAGTAAAAATTTGAAATACAGTTTTAATTGAATTCGACTAAGAATTTAAAACTGTTGCAAAAAGTTATTAATTAATGTCTTTTACGTTAAGATATTTAAAACAAGAAAATAATTGACGCGAAACAAAACAGACAAAAGTATTTTCAATTGAAATGCAAACAAATACTAAATTTATGTCTAGAAAATGAAAAACTTGGATCAGTGTTACAAAAGTAAAAAATAAATAAGTTTATACGACGCATAGTTCTTAGATTTAGCTTAATTTTGGTTGTAATTCAACATTTATTAGTTTAGAGTCAGTATATTTGGATTTCGTTTGTTTGAAATTCGAGTTTTGCCCCAAATGTTACCTTGAATTGTATTTGCATTTTATAATTTGAGAAAACTTTCCTCAGAATAATCCTTAATCACAAGTTATCGTAAGTTTTAAAGACAGCATAACTTATGCATAGCTAAAAATGTCATAGTTTTCAATTTCAACAATAAGGAGTTTCGCTAATTATTTATTAAGGACTTCATGTTTTGTTTCTGTTTCTAAACTAATCTTTAGTGAACATTAGAGTTGAAAATTAGATTTAAAAACCATGAAAAATAATAATAAATAATTAAAGTTTTAGACTATTGGCCAGTGGTGTGAAATAAATTTATTTAACGTAATTGATTCATAGAAAAGGTCTGTTTGACTCAACTAAAAGTAAAAATAATAATCGCATTACATTGTTGTTCAATTTATTCATAGATTACAATTAGTGTTGCAGCAAAATATATGCCTTTTTGTAACTGTTTTTCCCTAATGTACTTCTATTTTCACTCACATTCTCAGCAGTGATTTCTCTGCTTTTCTCTCTTAATACTCGATTCAGTGCAAAACCCAATCACTCTCTAGTGTACTGAGAGATAGAGAGAATATCACTATTCAGTTCATATTTGACTCTCAATTGATTTAACTGTTTATTTAATACAATTCTCATTAAGACTCATTTCTCCTCTCAGACAAGACTCGATTTGAATCATTTCTTCATTTTTATAGTTTTGTTTCAAACCATTAATTCATTTGTTTTTGAAATTAATTGCATTATAAAGTGGTTTAAATTCATTTCTTATATTGTTTTTGTAGCCAAACATCCATTTTATTATATAATATCAAAACTATTATTGCGTTTCAAAAATAAGTCAACAAATTGTTCCCAAAATCATATTATTAGACAAAATATATCGATATTTCATATTTATATTCATATCTATTAGACTATTATTATATACTTTTATTTTAGAGTTTAATTCAAAATTAATTTAATATTCAAAGAGAGTCTTAAAAAATAATTTTGACTCAAAAAAAAGTCAATCATTTCAATAATTGAGTATTTGTTTTGTTTTGTGAATTTTGGTCAAAATCGTAATTAAATTAGAAGAAAATAGAGCCGAAAAAAGTGAATAATAATAATAATAATAATTGAATATTGTATTTAATATTGTCTAATATTGTCTGATATATTGTCTACAATTATGTTAATGACTGCGTATGACGTCAGGCGATCGTCTTATTGTGGCGAAACTTTCCAAAATATGGCGAACCCGTCAACCAATACATCGATGGGTGGTCTCAATGGATGTCAAGAAGATATTAATGACGTGAGACAAAGACTTAATGACAATGATTGCGACCTCAGAGACAATAAGAGATCACTCCACGGCTCAGGTTTGTCTTTATTTATTGTCAAATTTAGGTTTTGTTTGGTTTAAGCCTTAATGCAATATTGAGTATATGCGAGGCATATATAGTAAGTGTTGACGTGTTTGGCGAATATCAACACTATTGCTAAACCAAAGGAACATATGATATGATCCCTCGTTTAAATGCTGAAAAGTGAGCACAGAAGTCTCTTTTTCCCTATTTCTCAATGCTTTCAATGTATCTATTTCTGAGCGAAAACATTACAGCGAAAGAGCCGGCGACGAGATTCTATGAGCGATGAATTTCTCAATCGGTGTCGAGCCGTTTAGCTCTGACTTGTGAAGAGCCGTCTATTTTTTCGTTATTCTGCTTTTTAACTTATCGATAGTCAAGTTTTTTTTGCTATTTTAACGTTAAGGCAAAGCTAATATACATTCAGCAAAAAGTGTAGTTCAGACAAAATATTATAAATTTGATAATTTTTAAGCTATTCGGGAAGTAATGAGTCCATCATTTAATTGAAGACCTCTTTTGTGGTGAGAATTTAATAAATTTTGTTTTCTGACACTTTTGTCCAAATAGTTAGTATTGAGATCTCAAAAGATGCAAATCTCGATTGAGTTTTCAATTATTTATTTTACAAATTATTGTTTGTCTTTCAATTTATGATAAGTTTTAAAGTAATTGATTTATAACTTAAAGGCAAATCTGTTTATTAAATATAGAGCTTATAAGTTAGAAATTAGTTGAAAAATGTTTTGTGTGTTTTAAATCGACAGCAATGGACGACTACGTGCCAAATGTAGTGCCAAATAATTGCATAACTATGGGCTTTGCCCTTCAAAAACTCCCCCCATTTTGATTATTTAGACATTCATTTCTTTGAGAATTAGTAGTTGTGATGACATTTTTATTTCATATCTTATTAACTATTTTATCATATATTTGAATTTAACTTTTTGTTCGATGTGTTCTCAATTTTGTTTGAGTTGAGAAACATTTAATTCATATTTCTCTATATCTTTTCACATTCAAAAATGGATCGACTCTAAGAACTATATGTGTGAGAAAAATGAGATCATTTATTCATTTTTTCTTTTATTATAAGTATCAATATTTCATTAGTTAATATTCATATAACTCGTTAGGTTTTACTCTGTTTTGGTTAAAAAGTTTTCATCATTTTTGAGTCATTTAATAATTTTTAGAATTTCTTCTTTGCCTTCATTTTGAATTATGGTTTTTTTTCAGTCATGTATTTTTTAGTATTTAAATCATTTCTATAGATAATAACAACTTTTATTTATGTCAAATATTGAGCTAAATTTGGTTTATCATTCATTTTTATGAAAATTGTTTAAGAATCCAAATTTGAGTAAACACTCCTTCGTTAATGAATAAATTTGCTTTAGTTATGTCGTGACTGATTTTTTTGTTGTTCAAAATTTTTAGACATTTTAGTCTAAACTTTATTGTGCGTAAGAAAATAGAAATATTGGTGTCTGACATGTACTTTAGTATAGCTCAAGAGTCAGTATTGGGCTTATTAGAAATCAAACTACTGTAAGAAAATTCGTCAATTTAGTAAATTAACTAAATATTTCTTTAATTTTTATTCATTTCAAATATATTTCTGTCACTAAACTCTAAATGTTTTTAGGAAATGTCCAAATTTTTTAAAAATCTAAGTTATTTCTTTAGTAACCCTTATTGTTTAGTCATATGCTTAGCTATAAGTTAAGTAATCGCCTTTCAGTTTTATTTGCAATATTTCAGATAAATCCATATGTATTTTTAGAACTCAGTTTTTTCTTCATTCGAAATTTTTTTTCGTATTTGTTTTTGGTAGTGATGTTGATATCATTATTTATTAGTGAAGCTTAATGTCTATATTTTTTTTAATTAACTAAATTAATAGCTCTGCAATTGGAGTGTGTGTTAGACACACAATATATGCACAACATATAACTATAACCATTGAATTCGTGCCCACTTATGCTCATCACATCAATTATTAGAAATGATTTATTTTAGTTCTATTAATATATCAAATTGAATATCATTTTCATTGCTTTTATTATTGAATATAAAAAAACGTAAGAAATATTCACTAGAATTAGTTCACTCTCGAATTACAACAATTTTTTAGTAATGGTGATCAATAGTGTAGGACTTAATTGAAATTTTTTGGGTATATTTTTGGGTATATTTTTGCTTTCCTTAATATATTATCTGAATGTTTTGGTGTTGACCTTAACACTGGATAAATAAAG
>JAQIWZ010001718.1:0-10925 GCA_034697245.1 Malaconothrus monodactylus
TTGATTGCAAGCCTTAAACTCTCTTCTGTCGCACATACACCTGAACGACATCTGAGAATAAGTTATCGACAATTTTTCCAAATTAGGCATTATTTGAAGCATTGATTCCAATACTGGTCCAGTCAATTGACCCAAAATCAATTCAAAACTTTTGAGTGAATCTGGAATTCATTTGAAAAATAAATTTCAAATTATTATCAATTTTTTCTTTTGAATAAAAACTTGAAAACTAACTCATGTTTTGACAATTTTGAGCCCAATTAATGGCCTCCTCATAATAGATGCTTAACTTCAATTCTTCTAAATGTCTTAAATTAGACAAAATTCTGAGATCTTCTCTTCGCGGGTGAAGACAACTGAATGACAAATGTTTCAAATGAGGAAAGGAGTTGCAAATCATTGGAAACAAATCCAAGTCTAACTCAATGCCTAACTTTGTGCTCACTCTCAATGTTGTTATATTTAGGTTAGGGTTGAGTCGAGACAAGGCATCGACTGATTCTTTTGTAAAACGAGTGCACTCTTCGACTGAAACGCTTCTAACGAATTGGTTTAAGCCCAAAAATAAGGGCTCGAGTTGTCCAACAAATCGAATAATTTCTAGTTCTTCGAGAAGAGGAAGATTTGATGTCAAGTTTGCCACACATTCACCTGTAATTGACTTGCAATTGAGTGACAGATGTCTTATTGCATGGCACAAGAAGTTTGCGACTCTCAAGCCATCCCTTATCTGAAGTTCACATTCTTTCAAATGAATGCATTCCAAAGTCGGAAAATTGTTTGCAATCCATTCGATGTTTTCTTCATTCATATTGATTTTGATGACTATAGACTTGACTTTTTTGCATTTATTTGCTATTGATTTGAGCCATAAATTGTTTGTGTCTTCGATTTGATCGCAAACGTAATGAGAGCAACGATTCTCTGTAATCCTCTGATGTTTGTCGACACCATTCGAGCCAATTATTAAAGCCGTTTGGTTTTCAAGTTCTTCGCTGACCAGTGATTGCCATCTTTTACTGACTCTCTCGATCGAAAACTTTTGTTTTAAACTCATTTGACTGAAGACTGTTTTGAGACAATCATCGCTCAGATCCTCAATAGTTCTCTTTTTGAAAGTTCTGACGGCAATAGTTTTGTCCACAACTGGTCTCACATATGGTCTGCTTTGAGAAGATTTCCATTCCTTCGGAACTGATGGCAATTTTGAGCTCATTTTGGACTAAGTTTAAGATTTGAAAAATAACTGTTTCTTTACGTCTGTTTTAAAATTTAAAATATTTCTAATTAATAACAATTAGTATTTAATAACTCTATAAATATTCTTCGATTTCATATATCGTGAAGAACGTGACAATAATTTAATTTTTGAATCATTTTTTAGTTAAAAGCACAGTCAATGAGTCAAAACTAATCTTTTTGAACATAAGATTTGACAAGAATAATATTGAGCTCAAGCACTACATCGATATTCGTATTAACCGTTTCTCATAATTGAAAAGCTGAATAAAGGACTGATAGATATCGTAATTGTTGTCCTTTTTAATAGTGGATTAATTCTTAGTTAATGAATATCATTGTTAGATAGATCTCGAAGGAATCCGTAACACTTTTCATCGGAAAATCGATTTGAGATTATGAACAAAAATAATAAATACGAATACATTTGCAGTTAAAGAGCTTAAGAAGAATTATAGCAATAGTCGAATCAAAAACTTTAAGTAATTAACTTTTAAATAGAGATCTTAATTATTAATTATTAGATAATTTTCATTAAAATTGAGTTAGTCTTCGATTTGTTTTAATCATATTTTGTCAGCTCTGAAAAAAGTCTAAATATTAACCAAAAAGCTTATGCTTTAATGTCAATAAATTCTTAGTTTTCACTATTAATCAGTTGAAACTCTTTTGATTTGAGTGAAAATCAAACTCAAACATAAGTTTTATTTTTAAATATCGATATATTTATTCATTAATATTTCTCAAACTATATTCAAATGAATTTTATTACCATTTCATCAATTCATTTATTTCTATTACAGTCTAGTATTTAAAGCCATAGTTTGATTTTGTCCTAATATTTTCTATGATTTAAAATATAAATCGATTTGTCAGTTATTTTTTTGGCTAAGTTTGATGCGGTCAATAAAATATAAACATTATATTTACTAAACCTTAATTATGATATATTAAATATACAGTAAATTATATATAATTAAGTCACGCAATCATAGCTTCAAAAATCAAACTCTTTATTTCAAAAAGTCTTATAATTTAAATTAAATTTCATATTTTCATATTAAATATTTTCTTCATGAGAATAAATTCTTCGTGATTTCAACACAACTCAATGAATTCTATAGAAAACCAAATCACTGAAAGGCTGAAATCACTGAATGTCTTTTGGCGGTTGATCAGCAGGTAATACACATCTGCCATCAATACAATACTGTAAAATAATTGATCAAATATTAATAAAATGTTGAAGTTGGAAAAAAAATATCAATAACTGGTGGAAAATTTGATACAAACCCGTGGAAACATTCCAGAGGAACACATCACGTTATCGGGTGTGAAAATATCTTCCAAATCTTTGGTATTTCCTCGAAATAGTAAACGACATGCTGTCATACAAGGATGGCCTTCGAGTCCTCTCTAAAAAAGAAAAGATTTTAGAGTTCAAAATGTTCAAAATTTGAGAGTTTATAGACATTAATCATGACTTACATTGAATGCGATAACTCGGGCCCCATTGTCCTTATAAACAATTTTAACTTGCGTTAAATATTCCGCATATTTAACTCTGCAGGCATTGTGTTCGACTGTTGTTGGAGTTCTTCCAACAGCATCACTAAGAGATGCAAACGATACTAAAATACAAATAACAAAACTTAACAAACTTTTCATTATTGCAATCGGTATGATTGTAAAATCAAATCTCAATCAGTTTATATATGATTCAAAACAATAAGGAAGTAATATTTTCTGATTCAAAATTAGAGCAAATTAATATTGATTTCCTTTCAAAATATTTATTTATTTAAAGAACGGATTCATAAACATATATTGAGTCTGAATTTGTTTTCAAAACTGGATCCGTACTATTTAAATGTGTTAAATATATAACATATATAACATATATAATATTTTTTTTCAATTAAATTATTCAAAATTAACACAATTAACATGTTTTCACCTAAATTTTTGAGATCAATAAAAAATAACCGCTAATAATCAAATTTAAGAACTCAATTAATGGAGACCACAAAATGACTGTTTTTGACATTCATTTATAGGACAAATGAAAAGCAAATAATTAAAGACAAAATTCTCATTCAAATATCGATCGATTCAAAGTTTGAAAAATATAAACTTTATTTTCCTGATTTTGGATTTCTTTGAATGTTAAACAATTAGATAAGTCAAAAATGCGGTTAAACTTATATTTATGTTAATGAAAAACTTTATTAAATTCCTTTTTTCAAATTGCATCAAATGCAGAAGTAATAAGTGATCAAAAGTTTTACATCAAAACTATGAATATAAAGAGTTCATTATTTTTTATTCTAATAATTTTATCTTTTAATTTCAGTCATTCATTTGATTCGAGTTCTAATCAAAGTTTAGTCGTTGATTATGAAAACGATTATAATTATGAAAGTACAGAGAAAATAAGCGAAGAATTAGAAATAGAAATCATTGGCAATAATACCATTGATTCCACGCTTTATGAAAATGAAGAAGAGTTTAATAAAGAGTTGTGTTCTATCGATGACATTATAGACCAATTGATTCCCAATGACTACGAAGAAGGAAAACTTTTGAATATTAGCTCAGAAGTGCCTCATATTAATGAAACATTCGCTCGAATTGAGCGAATTATTAAACTATTGGGCAATTATACAAATAATTTAAGTCCAATCACTCAAAAAATAATGGCTAGACTTTCAACATTTATTTATGAAATAACACTTCCAGCAGAATGTATGGCATCTATTGCTTTGATCGCTGATGCCATCACTAATAGGCAGTTATGGGCTTTTAAATGTAAGCTTTATTTATGAAGATTCATAAAAATTCTTCTAATATTTGAGAAAACTTTTCAAATTAGTTTTTATTTCTAATGATTGTAATATTGAACTAATGTTGAGGGTATTGACTAAATAAAATTTCTATCAAATGAAGTATTCTTATTAACACATTTACGTTTAATTTATTTCTACAAAGTTATTGACTCAACGGGTGGAATACCAACTGGTATTTTAGATGGTGTGACATCAAGTTTCGGAGAATATAGTGAATGCCTTGATATCAAAAGTCCAGCTCAAAGCCAGATATCAATTACGGGACAGTATTGTCTCGCAAAGCCTATTATTCCGCATCCAAATAGAAAAACTTATAAAAAAGGCGAACCGATTAATAACATATTTTCAATCCCAGAACAATATATCGACGAAGTAATTGATTTACTTTATCTTTTCAATGGCTCGTTAGTCAATATTGGTATCTGTATTCCTTCGACGTGCAATGCAATAGATATCGAAAGTGCCATAAATCAGAGTAAATATTTTGTAATTTTGTAAATAAAAAAAGTTAACCTCAATTTCCTTTTAGTTTTGTTTCCTTTAATACGAATCCCAATACAAATTGGTCCCAATTGTGACATTAAAGACAAACCATTAACACTAGACTTTTATCAACAATTAGCGCTGTGAGTGAAAACATAGTCTACAAATAATTATTTATTAATTCAATTTTTATCATTACAAGCTCTATATTCTTCTCGTTATTCTGTATAACTATTTTGGCTTCAATTTATGAATATATTTGTGAGCTATCGATTAAAAATGATCTGAAAAATAACAACATTATGAAAGAAGAAGTCAATTTTTCAGTTATTTCTCGAATAATTATATCGTTTTCAATAGTATCAAACACTAAATCATTGTTCAAAAAGTCAGCGGAAAAATTCGTAAACATAGATTTTATTAGATTTTTAATGTTATTAGAAGTTATTCTTATGCATCAATATTACGTATATTTATTCTGGAGCTCAACTCCGCTTGTGAAACGACTCTTTACTGGACTTCTCAGTAAAGTTGGAACAGATTATAAATATGCATTTCTGAGGAATGTTCACAATACAGACTTTTTCTTCGCTTTATCGTAAGAAAAATTTGAACTTAAATTTTAAAACTTTTTTACATTTTAATTATGCCATTTGTAAACTTTTAAGAGGACTTTTGGCAACTTATAGTATGATTGGAACACTTGAACGAAACAATGGAAAGTTTAATTATTTAAACTATTTGATAAACATGTATTTACGTTTTTATCCGTCGATTTTGGGCACAATTTTGATGTATTATTTGCTGCCATTAGTCGGTAGCGGACCCTTTTGGTATTTGGCTGATGCTCAATACGTCGAATCGTGCAGAAAGTTTTTATGGCCTAATCTATTATCATATAATTATTATGTACTCGATTTGGAAGAATTCGTTCATTCGTCAATGGTTTGTATTCAACAAATTGAATTTTCTTAATAGCTTATGAAAAAAAACTATTATTCATAACTCACAATTGTTTGTTTCAAATAATTGGAAAAAATATTTAAATCTAAATTCAATTTTGAAATAGTGCAATATCGCCAGTTGGTGGGCAACAACTTGTTTTCATTTATTAATTTTCGCACCACTTATTATTCTACCACTTTATAAATCTCCAAAAATGCTATCATTAACGTTGTTATGCATTGTATTTGGGAGTATTGCGAGTATCGCTCATATCTTTATTAAAGGCATTCCAGTACTCAATCAATTGTCTAAAATGAATTCGATATTAGAAGAATCATTCTATTCAATATTCTACACGTGGCCTATTATTCATCACATATCTCCGTTCGCGGCCGGAGTACTGACCGGCTATTTGATTAGAAAAATGCCTAATTTATATCTCGGCGGAAAAGTTGTTGAATCTATTCTTTGGGTTATTTTTCCAAGTCTTTCATTTTTGGGCTTTCATTGGACGCAACAATTGATGAAAACTAATATAGATATGGATTCATTTGCTATAAATGATGTTTCGAGTGAACTCGAAATATATCTTAACTTAACTTTAGGAAAGTTATTATTTTGTAGTGGATTTCTTTGGATATTCTATATGTGCAGCTCTGGCAGAGGAGGTAATCAATAGATAAATATCTTATCTTAAAAGTCTATTCAAGTGAACAATTATTAAAAGCAAATGCAATATTTATATCTATTTTATAGGTTTCTTGAATCGAATGCTATCGTGGAATTCATTGACTCCAATATACAAACTCTCTTTAGGCATTTATTTGACTAACTTTTTGCCACCAATTTATAGCTTATTCTCTTCACGACAAGCAATAGAACTCACGGATTACTTGATGGTAAAGTTGAATAATCTTCAAAAACGATAAATAATTTAATGTTTAATCAAATTTAATTCTATTTTACAGTTGAAAAACTTCGCATTCAATACTATAATCACTATTATTTTGGCATATATTCTACACATACTGTTTGAAAGTCCAGTACTAAATATGCTGAAAGTTATTCAATCAAAATCCAGTAAATCAACGATTAAACATAAAATAACAAAATTGTGAATAAAAGTTATTAATAAGAATATATTTGGCTGAAACTATGAAATTATTTCTCATTCTTCAAGTTGGTTATAGTTCTGAATACGTATATGAATAAAACAAAAATTATTTTTGATTGATTTCAAATACTGTGCTTAAAATTTCCTGAAAATTTTTTTTTTAGAACTTGAGGAAGAATAGCAATTGATTTATTATTATTAGACTTCAAACTTATATGCAATATAAATAAACAGTACATGTGTTGATACGTTCACATGAAAAGAATTTTATGTATTAAAAAATTGAATTGTTTTATCTCATTTCGTTTCACTCAATAAATGAATGTTTCCAAAGAGAATCGCATTCAAAACCTTTTAGAGTGAGTCCAAAAGTTTCAAATCTATTTTATCACTTGTTTTGTGATATGGTTTTGTCACTTTCTGTTCACCTTTTGTTGGCGCTGGTTTGCTATAATTTGAATCAATATCTAGTGATTTATGAATCGTTTTGAATTAAAATTGAATTATTTTATTACCAAATGATTATTTCGAACTTTAAACAGAAATTGATTAAAACTGAAGTATGGATTATATTGAAAGATAACTCCAGCGATAACTTTATGCATAAATAGCGAAAATTTTCGAACGCGAATTTCAGAAAATCCTAAAACTTAATGATAAGCAAGTATTTTTGAAAAATGGATTGTTTGATAGATGGTCCAAAAACTTCTGATTTGACAAAAACGATTTTGGAAATATTGCGAATAAAATCACCTCATTTTGAATGTATCGAAAATTCAAAAGCAAATTTCTATCGATTGAGCTATAATTGGGGTGGAATTATTACTTATAGTTTGTTTTATCGCCATTAAGTATCGATGATTAAATCGAATATTTAAGACTTATTTAAGCTCGTATGAAGCCCAAAGTTGTCTTATTTTTTCAAATTCTTCAAAAATGTCAAAAGCAGTGACAAAACCCACTTAACAGAAACTCTAAAATGTTGATTATTTCAGTATTACAAGAGATAATAATTTCGAAATAGAACTATTTCTTGAATGAAGACTATCAATTGAAAAAGTTCTGCATTTTTTTTATTAAAAGTATGACTTTGTCTTGATTCAATGATAACATTCCATTTTATCAAATTTTTTGAAGATAAAAGAATTTATTTCGAAAATTGAAATTTGCTCTAGGACAATTTTTAAAGCATTATCATTTATTTGAATCTTAATTTTCTATGCTAATTTTTAATAGAGTTTTGACTTCAGTAGATGCCAATGCTCTCATTTCTTTCGGAATGTTCGTTTGTGCAACATCCATATCATCCATACTACTTATGATTCCAGCATAAAGTTTATCATGGGCTTGTTTGTAAATTTCTCCTTCTTCTTTTGCTAAAAATCTAATCATTTCGCATCCTGTGATAACAATTGGTTTATCCACTAAAAGATCTGTTGCTCTTGTATTTCTTATTAAACAATTTTGATCATCACTCGGTTCTAGTGAATAAAAATCCAATATGCCATTCAATTTGCTTCCTGCTTTCTGTAAACATTCATCTTTGAAATAGTTGAAACATTTGAAACAATTTGAATTTATTTTATCATGCCGGGCATTTGTTGTTACAAGTTTTTTGGTGTAGTTATGTATTATAGATGAGTGTAGGTTGATAAACCTTAAAACCTTTTCCATTGAAAATTTAACTATACTTATAAAAGAAAAATTCTGTGTGTCAAAGCATTCAATATCATGTTTAGTTGACCAATTAATTATGTATTGTGGATTATCGATTATGGACCATGCACCTAATGCTTCATGGTGGCTTGTAGCTTTTAAAATGGGAATCAATACATTGACGAAATAATAATCCAATGCTAAGTCATCTTCAAAAAGATTGTGTATATTTTTCTTAAATTCCACGTATCTCCAAAGACAGATGATGACAATAATATTATGATTTGCTGCTTCATCCAATAATGAAAGTAAATCTGTAATCAAAGTTTGTGTCACTTCATCGGTTACATATCCTTTAGAATCAAATTTTAAAGTAGAATAAAATCCATGATGGAGATTAATTTCAATAGTGTTTCCACCTGATTCTTCAATAACTTTCAGAAAATTAGTTGGAAATCTTTTCAAGCATGAATAATATTTAGTATTACAGTCTATAATTAGCTTATCCATAGAAATACCAGATAAAAATATTTTTTGATCTTTGAAGAAAAGAAATTGATCTTCCGTTCGAATGATACCTGCTAAAAATTTTGAAATTAGTTTACTCTATGAAAATGTAGTTAAAAAGGGTTCATTTTAATTTTATTTTTCATTGACTCATTGAGCCAACAATCATGTAAAGCAAAACACACTGTTCTCAAAATTAATTTTTGAATCTTAATTTAAGAATTCAAAAACAAATTTTTTAAATTGAATATTTAGATATCGAATTATATATAGTATAAAATTCTAATATTGTTAGTCTTTTTCATTAATGACCTGAATTTTCAAAATTTTCTTCTTCAATTTTATAACTCTCAATAAGTTGATTGGATGGACGCTGAACTTTGAAATACGAGTCATGCAGTGATTCGTAGAAAAAAATTGGACACTCAAAGTTTTCCTTGAAATATCTCATAACCCATGTCATTTGTTCGGAAGGAAGAAAATAGTTTCGTTCGGTTTTATCTATTGAAAAGAAATTCCTAAAAATCTTTCAGATGGTTTTATTGACAATTTACCAGTTGTTTTCTCAAAAGAAAATTCGTTTATACTCAATAATGGCTCAATGGCAGCAAATGATATGACTCTTATTTTATTATCGCCCAATTTCAAAATTCTCAGCGATGGTAAATTCGAAATCAAGTCTTGAGGAACATAATTCAATTTATTGAACCTCAAGTCCAAATACCACAAATTCGGTAATTTGGACGATATCCACGCCATGTCATGAATCAAGTTTCTTGTTATTGTTAGCATTTTTAGTTTTACCCATCCCTCGAATACATTTGTCTCAATATTATATAGATTTGTATTATCAAATGTAGCAGTTAATATATTTCTGCTAAATATCATACCAAATGAATAATAAAGGTTTTCTAATTTTCCGCCTTCTATATGAATTGCTTTTAAATTTATGAAACCATGGAAAAAATACCATTGAATTATATCATTATCATTTTCAAAAATATTATTTATAGAGGTCAAGACAAAGAGATTTTCGATGTCTAAATTAGAAAACATTTTGATTACATGCAGTGGTTCATCAATTTTAATTTCATCAATTCTGCTATCAGTGATTATAAGATTATTAATAGTTAAATTGAGAAAATCATCTGAATTCGAATAGAAGTTTATTTTTCGAAATGCAAATGTATTGATATTTTGACCAATTAAAAAATTTAGTTGTTTTATATCAAATTCTTCATTGCCATTGCATATTAAACTCATCGCTTTATCGCTGAATTTTCCTTCTGAAAAACAAAACTTGAAGGCTTTCATAAAAAAAATAAGTAAATATAAACCTCTTGGCGCTGTATAGCAGTCACAACCTTTTGGACATTGAGGTGGATCGATAGTGGTTAAAGGTAATGAAAAACATTCCAATAAAAAAACACATAATATGGGATACATTATTTTCTGATTATTTTTGATTATTCAGTTAATCCGAAATTTTTGTATGGAAAGTCAATCTTAACACAAATTTTTTGTAAAGTATGTTTTTCTTTACCAGATTGTTAGCTCGTGAGGCCGTAAAACGGCTGTTCTATTCAAAGATTTTCTAATTCTTTGCAGTTGCGGCTAATCCGCACAAAATTACATTTATTTTAGTATAATTTCTGATTAAGTTTGTGCAGCTTAGCCTCACGAGCGAAGAATTACTGACTCTTTGCATAGAAAAGTCGTTTAATAGCCTCAAGAGCTAACAATCTGGTTAAGTAAAACACACTAAGACCTCAAATTTAGATTTTAAAACAATATTTTTCATGCACAAAATTTCAAACTATTTCAAAAAAAAATTTTTGTCAAATAAAACACTTTAAGAGCAAACAATTAAAGGTCAAAACTTCATCGTTAGATATTTGTTGGATAACCAGAGAATTTACCATAAATTAATACCTCTTTCAAGCTTTCCCAATAAAAAGCTTATACTTATCGAGAAAATTCAAGTATTTGGTTAACTGTTATCAAATATTTCTCATTTAAAAGTTAGGTATAAACAGGGTTCACCAAGGTGCCTCGCGCCAGAGGGGGGCTAACTCTGAAAATTTTAAAAATTCAGGGGGGGGGGGGGTAAACTCATCGGATTTAATGGACAATTT
>JAQIWZ010001719.1:0-10923 GCA_034697245.1 Malaconothrus monodactylus
AATCAAAATCCAAGTCAACCAAAATATTAACGGAAATAAATCAATAGTTAAGAAATCTGGAAGAAGTGATAAAATGAGCCGTTTTTTAGATATGTTCTCCGGGGAAAAGGAAGAGAAGAAAAATAATCCAAAGAATCCTCAGAAGAATTCACAAAAAATAATTCAGAAAATCAATCAAAAGAAAACAGATTCGAAAAAAGTGAGTCCAAAAGCAAACGCAAAAACTGGTGTCCGCAGAACCAAATCCACAGAATCGACGACGCGATCTATTGCGCTCACGAAGGGATTCCTACCAGTACTCGAAAACTTGAAGACATCGATGCAGTGAAGGCTGATCTGAGAAATCCAGAAAAAGAGTCGGTAATTGCGTGGGAGGTATGGCTTTGATATGTTTCTATTGATTAAGTTTATTGTCATTTAAATAATTTTAAGCATAATCTCTATCTAATCCTAATCTCAATTTCCATCTCTTTCTAAACAGATCTTATGGTCGGATCCGATGAATGCTCAACAGTTTGCAGAAACTGCAGAACTATTACAGATCAGAGTCGATCAGATCGCGCGTGGATTTCTAACAAACAATAAAAGAGGTACTGCTTTTTTCTATGGCGAGGAAGCGGTAAATAATTTTCTGCAGAACAATGGGTTAACACATATTATTCGCGCACATGAAGTTCCGGCCAATGGATTCACATTTGATTTTGGAAACAAATGTACGACAATATTCTCGTGTTTGCAATATTGTGGTAACAACAATGAGGCGGCTGTGTCCACATAGACAACGACAAATTGAGAATTGTTCGCTTGGATACTGTCAACAATGCGCCCGCAACTGATCCCAACTAATGTAGTCTCAATTCCGACTAAACAAATATAAAAAACATTCATATATTTGAAAAAGAAATTTCAATTTTATTAAATATGGAAAAGTCGTGGAAATATTCTTTAGTTATTTTTTCTAATTCTTTAAAATCTTTTCCGAAATTTGTTGAATTACTTATAATTAGTCTAAGATTTGATAGAAATCGCATTTATTTAGACTTTTTTAAAACGATTTCTTAATTAACAATTAATCTGTTAATCATAAGAAACAAAAAAACTTTGAAAATGTTTGAAAAATTGGAAAAATTTGATTTAAGTTTAAAGCTTTTAAATGGCTTAAAAGTCAATAATATTAATTCAAAGACTAGTTTAGTATTGAGTTCTTTGATCAACAATAGTATTCATTTGAAACTTTCCAATTCGATAAATAGTCCAGAGTTTGTAAAAGTTCTTAAGTTTAGAAAAAATGAGACAATTTTTTTAATAATTTTTGTTTTAATTGATTTCGATCCAAAAAATGTTTTTTTACAATAAAATTTGAAATTTAACTAAAAAATACTTATACTTTGGTTTAAATGAAAGATAAGGCAATACTTTAGCAATATATAAATTGAATTGAATCTAAATTAAAAAATTTTATATACTGTAGAGTCAATCGCATTAAAGGCACTTTAATTCAGATCTGATTAAGATTAGTGCTAAGAAATGGTTTGCTTTATTTCACTAATTGTGCAGTTAAGTCATACAAAGATATCACAATTCAAATCAGATCTTATTTTTTGCTTATTTTTGAAGTCATCTTCAAAATTGTGATCAATTGTTCGTTTTTTGTTTGCCTTCGCCTTGAAATACGATCACAAACTAAATAAAAAAACTTTGTTACAAAAGAGTGTGTGAGATGTTGACAATGACTGATCACATCCAACGAGCCCTTTGAGCCAATATCTGGCCCTGTAGTGAACGCGCCAAAAACATTGCGAATAACTGTTTCAAAAGTTAATTTTCATTCAATTAGTTTTAATAAATAATGTTTAGATTTCTAATTATGTGATTTGAATCATAAAATAATGAAAATAAGTTAAGACATTAGACCTGAATAAGAGCAGATCCTAAACAAACTCCAGCCACAAGATTCATATTTCGTTCAATTATTTCGGTTATGGCTTCAATACAACCTCTGGTGTAAATATATTTATTTACTTCAACGACTGAACTGATATTCTGTTGATTATATCCACACATAATGTTGACGAGTCCGCTCTAATGACAACAATTGGAAATAATTAGTCAAAATCTTAAATAAACACATTTAAATTGCAATTACATCTAAATTTCTGGCATTTCTGCAACAACTGAAAGGCACTGCACAACGCTCTGGACTCGGATTCGTTTTATTGCACTCGAAATAAATATTTTTTGACCTGAAGTTTAAAACACAGATTAATAATGAGTTTATTTAACAATAATATTGAAGATATGTTGAGATTATAGTGATTATAATGATTACCAGTCTTTATATCCTTTATCAGAAATACCACAGCATTTGAATTCAGTTTGAATGACATCTATTAAGTTTTGCAAATTTGAGTCATCTCTATATTTAATTATCGGATCTTTGGAAAGGCCTTCCTTTAAATAGAATGCAAAGGAATTCGGAAACACAAACGCAACGGTTGAAAGAATTACTTCTCCGACAAACAGCAGAAGAAGTAGTAATGAATACTTAACAATAGAAAATATTAAACTATTAAACATTTGATTAGTTTATGAATGAGTTAAATAAATACCAATTTAAGTAAACATAGATTTTCTCTGAGAGCTCCTAAACATCCGGCAAAACTCATAGTAAATATGACTCCGCCGACAACCATAAGTGCGAGCGATATGTGAAGAATTAGGTCTAAAATGTTTTGAACTTTAATGAAAGTTTCGTTATATTCTTCTAAGAATGACCAACCGCCCAAACCTATTAGTGTTCCGCCGATCAGCTAATCATACAATTTTGTTATTCATTAGTCAATAATTGATCGTTTCAATCGTAAGCAATATTCATATATTCATTTTTTTGTTAAAAATATTTTTCACTTAAAACTTAATCAATTTAAACTAATTTATTAATTGGTAAAAAAAATGTCAAAATAGTTTGATTTAAATGAAAAATAATTTTAAAATTCATTCAAATTTAATGCAAATCTAACTTTTGAGTTACGACTTATT
The DNA here is from genome assembly GCA_034697245.1 of Malaconothrus monodactylus. Classification (NCBI taxonomy): domain Eukaryota; kingdom Metazoa; phylum Arthropoda; class Arachnida; order Sarcoptiformes; family Malaconothridae; genus Malaconothrus; species Malaconothrus monodactylus. The sequence goes on from JAQIWZ010001719.1 coordinate 3,040, forward strand.
GGGTCTAAAGTTTAGAATATCTTTAAATTAAACCAAATATTAACGCGAGTCTTGAATAAAGTAATTATTGTTTATAATTAAGTATTAATTGATTTGAAATTTACCCAAAATATGAGATTAAAGAAGAAAAGGGAATATTTAACACACGGACTAATGAATGAAAATTCGTCATCAAATGAATCAATTCGTATTGCGTGTGTTCGAGAACTAGAAGAATGCAAATGAGAACTATTGTGATTGTGGTGCGAATGATGGCCACGACTTCGACGATGAGTCCGACCAACCATTGCGAACAAATACAAATACAATCAATTATTTTTATTTTAGTCACAATTATTTAGTAATATTTCAAAAATATTTCTCATTCAAATCAATTTGATTTGAAAAGTAATCAAATTTTGATTTCTAAACAATTGGAACAAATTTTTTACAAATGGTTGAAATTTGATTGAAAGAGTATTCACTCATGTATTGAACTCTTTATAAAATGAATGAATGACTCAAAAAAGAATTATTGACTCAAACAACGCATGCGTTATGTATTTGTTTATCTATTGTTTTAAATTTTCTTTTCTTTTCTTTTGATTTTCATTTTCATTTTCATTACTATTATTTGAGACTTTCGAAAGAAAAACTAGACTTTCATTTTATTTATTTATTTCAATTCAAAGTTAAAATTGAATTTTGAATTTAATAGAAGTTATTGAGATCTTCTTATATTTTATTCATTTATTAATATTAAAAATTTATTTAAATAATGATAAAAAAGTTTTCAATCATTTCTTATGAATTATTAAATAAAATACTTTTAATTCAAATTAGTTTAAAGAATAAGGAAAAAACTAAATTTCCTTTAATAAATCCTAAATTAAGGATAAAAGTAAAGACAATGAAAGACTTGCATCACTTATTTTGAAGGGCCGTTCATTAGAACTACAGTAAAGCTCACATTTAGACAATACTTAAGTTTATTATTTGATTAACAATTCAAATGACTGATTGATAGAGAAATAAATAGCATTTAAGTGCAAACTATAGGAAAAATTAAATTTGAGTTTTGACTAAAATAATAGAAAAAAAGAATAAATAAATAAATAAACGATTTATGCGATTAATTAAATGCTTTTAACTGTAGTTTGAGAACCAGTTATGACCGGTTTTATTGGTCTACTCGAAAGGACTTAACAAAAAAAAATAGGCCACGCCTTCATTCAACATATTTGACATATTATTTAAACATTTAAACATTTGATTCTCTATTAGTTTAAAAATAGTTTTATTTTATTTTTAAATTTTATTTATAATTCATTTTTGAATTAAATTTTGGTTTAAATAAAAATTAATAAAATTGAGTCAATGTTTGAATAAATTAGAGATCCATTTGAGTCAATCAATAATAAGAAAACAACTCAAGAAAATGGGCGAAGAATGCGATCCCATTGGAAGTGATTCTTCTAATAATCAAAATAATGATAATCTAAATAGAAATGCGAATTTCATGTGCGGTGTTGTCGAAGGTATTCATTGATAATTGCATTGAATTAACAAATAATGAATTATTTGATTTAAAAGGTTTTTATGGTCGTCCCTGGTCTTCACTTCAGAGAAGAGATCTATTTATTAAGTAATTTATTGCATACTTTTATATTTAAATATTAGTTCAATTCAATAATTAATTAAATGATTAATTAGATTAAAGCGATTCGGTCTAAACACTTATATGTATGCGCCTAAAGATGACCTCAAACATAGAGCCTATTGGAGAGAACTCTATTCTGTTGAGTTAGTTCTCATTCATTTATATTAATTCAAATTAAAATTTTCGATTCAATTGAATTCTTTTATCTGTAGAGAAGCCGAACAATTGAGTTCATTGATAAGTGCGGCAAAAGAGAACTCAATATTGTTTATATACGCGCTTTCGCCCGGTTTAGACATATCTTATTCTAATCCTAAAGAAGTTGTTTGCCTTAAACGTAAGTTAGAACAAGTCAACCAATTCGGATGCAATGCATTTGCACTTCTTTTTGATGACATCGAGCCTGAAATTAGCGAATCAGATAAAGAAGTGTTCCAATCGTTCGCTTGCGCTCAAGTCTCGGTGACTAATGAAGTATTTCAGGCCTTAAATCAGCCGACATTTCTGTTTTGTCCAACTGAATACTGCACCACAAGAGCGGTGCCTAACGTACAAAACTCTGAATATTTAAATACTATTGGAATGAAATTAATGCCAGGCATTGATATTATGTGGACGGGAAATAAAGTAATCTCACAAATAATAACAGTGCAATCACTGCAAGAATTATCAGAAGTTAGTTCAGAATTAAATTTATAGGTTTTCCATTAAACTCATCAAATTTTGTTTATTATTGAAAGGTTTTGCGTCGCCCTCCTGTCATTTGGGATAATCTGCACGCAAACGATTACGACCAGAAGCGGCTATTTTTAGGTCCATATAATGGTCGCTCAACTGATCTCATTCCCCATTTGAGAGGTGTTCTCACGAATCCTAATTGTGAATACGAACCAAACTTTATTCCGATCCATACATTAGCGCAATGGAGTAAATGCAATAGCGATGCCAAATGTGAGATAACTTCAGTCAGTGCTGACATCAAATTAGAAGCTGAGAACGAAAACGGCTCTATCGAAGACATACCAACGCATATGAGCCCAACTGCATATCACCCAAAAAAGGCGCTCAGAATTTCAATAAACGAATGGCTCGCAGAATTTAATAAAGTCAAGACTCCTTTCGTTCGTTCAGACAATTTGCTTCATTTGCCATTAGCTCCTACTTTGCCTCCAGTTAATTGTTTGAATGATATAACTGATGCTTCTGTTACTACTAATATAAGTCCTTCTACTAAACCATTAGATATGAATGGAATATCTTCTAATTCATTGACTCTTGAGGAAGAAGAAGATAGTGTTAAACAAATTCAGTCTCAAAATGACGAAATCAAAACCAATGGCAATGATGTACAGACTTCAGCCAAAGAGACGAATCAGATTTTGGAGCCAATGGATTGTAATCCAAGTCCAAGTTCTTCCCCAAAGCATAGTTTTGATGCACAAATGGAGGAAACAAATATCGTCAAAACTGACAATTTTGAGCCAATCGTCGATTTACTCGCAACTAAAGGCGCTCTCAGTATAGACTCAGCCGAAGAAATGCAAACTGAAAGCTCTTCTGAAATGGATGAAGAAACGCGTTCTAATCAGTTGACATACGAAGACATTTCATTATTAGTTGATTTATTTTATTTGCCTTTCGAATACGGAGGACAAGGTTAACAATATTTTGAAAATTATTTCGAATCTATAATTAAATGTAAAATTTTGTTTAACTGTAAAAATTTCATTTTAAAGGATTACAACTGCTTCACGAATTTCATTGGCTTAAACAGAATGGCTTTCTTGTGTCTGAGTATAGAAGGAAGAGATCGACAGAACCCGAAGGACCTGAAGTCTCCGAATGGTACGAAAGGGCGGCCAAATTCGATGAAATGAATTCAACAGTTGGAAGATTATTAACACGATTGACATTTTGTAAAAACCGTTCACTTTTGTATGATTTATATCCTTATGTTTGGGATGTGAAAGGAGTCGTATCTTTACTAAATTCATACGTCAAATGGTTAGGTGAGAATAATTCATATAATTCTCTTTCTGTTTTGATTTAATTTTATTTCAAAGCTTGAAAGTGAACTGACATTAAAAATGTTTATTATTGTTATTATTATTATTCAAATTTCAAGCCCAACGATTCGATAATATTATTATTTTTGAATTCATTCAAATAATTTCAATCGTTTGATTCCAAACATATAATAATTGCTTTGCATTTTTTTGTGCGCTATTTAGAAAATATTTGTTGAATACAATTATTTGGCGTCATGTTATCTCAAATCAATACATGATTTTCGTGATAACTATAGAATCGATGATTCGATAGAAATTAAAATGTTTGTCAATATTAGCTTTTATTAAAAGTTTGCTGAAAACCAATTAAAATATATATCGAAGTGAATCGCGATGTTGCGAGCGATACTGTCATAAAAGTCAGTCCACATTGTTGTTCATTTAATGTGTTCGACTAAAGACTAAGAATTTATGTGAGAGGCGACTAATTAAGTCGTTTTTTTCCTCTATCACTAGCTCTCGGAAGAGTCCCGACAACCAATTTAAGTCAACCAATTGGGTTCATGACTCCAGCCTTTACATGTATGCAATGTTATTGAGATTGTTCTTAACTAATTTAATGCAACTTTATATTTAAGAATTGCATTAGCTTTAAATTTATTGTCTATCCATTTCAAGTAAGTTTGAAATGAATCGCTGAGCAATTGTTGCGTTAATTAAACAAAAAGATTGAGTTTCACAAATCTTAAACTTTTAATCGTGCGCTTAGAATGCATTTTATTGAAGGCTTTGTCAACATTTAAGTCCTTAAATGATTTAAGGAAAGCTTACGTTTTGTCAATGTTTTATTCAGTCATAAATTTATTTGTTCGCATTAAGAGTTAAAACCAAACTTTGCTCTAATTATAGGGTTTTCAAAAGGTTATAAGGAAGCCTTTCAAAGTGGTGAACAGGAGCCCTGGCTTTTTCGTGGAGGCCTAACAGGAGAGTTACAGGTTTATAGTTTTGATCTCATTTCTCTAAATACATTCAATACAATAGTCTTTTGCTTATAATATATTTATTGAGCTAAACTTTGAATCAATTTTTTAGCGATTACTGCCAGTCGAAACAGTGGGCGATTTGTTCCTATATAAAGCTCCAGAATCTCCTTCGAGTCAAATCTATACAATAAGGCCTTACTTGACATCTGATGAAACCTCAGTTTATGAGGTTTGTCGTAAGGCCTTTGCTTTCGAGAGAGAAAATATCACATTCGATGAAATGCCAGATTTTGTTGGCGACAAGTGAGTTATCGACTCATTCAAATTGGTTTCATTTTCAAACCAATTAATTTGTTTTAATTTTGTTTAATAGACTCATCGGTGGGTTTTTGACTTTGAGTTCAGAATATTGTTTTATAGTTGAAGATGAAGTCGGTATCTGTGGCTATGCTTTGGCCGCTTTAGACGCTCAACAATTCGACAAAAAGCTTGAAATTGCGTGGACACCAGAACTCACCCGCAAATATCCGGCACCTACTGAGAAAATAAATAGCGGACAAAAATTATCGCCATTAGAAGAACTAATTAATGATATGCACTCAAAGCCTGACGTCTACTCAATACCAGAAGTAATTTATAAAAATCATCCCTCGATATTGAGAATGACTTTAATGCCGCATATCATGGATTTAAGTGTTCCAAAAAGAATACTCGCCTGTGTTATCGCCGCTCTCAAAGCAAACGGTTTGTTAAACACAGTTTGCTATTGATATGAATTGTAATACTTTCTCAATTAATTCCTTATAAATTAAGTTAATTTTGAAACTTATTTAACTGAGAATTAATTCTGAGAAAAGTGCCAAATCTAAGATTTTCGTGAAGTTTATACGAAATGTGATTCACATCAATACCTACTGTTAGCTAACTCTAGACTTTCTTTTTTGATAATAATTATGTATTGATTTAATGTAATTCTTAATTCAATGATAGGATCGCACGGAGTTTTCTGCGAAATTTCATCGGCTGACAAAAAAATGCTTGACTTTTACGCGAGACTAGGATTTTTACACATCCAAATACCCGCTGGAACTACTCATTCGGATAATACACTATTTATGGGTCGAGTTATTTAACGAAACATCATTTTATAGAAATTTTGTTCAAATGCTTTCAATTTTGTTACTTATCTGTAATTTTTAGTAAAACTAAATTAAATAAAATAAATATCAATTCAATTATTCTTATATTTAATTAATCATAGCTTTGTTTCTAGACTTAGAGTGAAATTATATTTAAGGATAATTTGAATAAACTTTGAATCAAGTTTTTGCCAGAAGTTCAAAATGGTCTCAAATGAAAGAATCGATTCATTGTATGATTGAATATAATTTTGACAAAGAAAATAAGTTTTATATTTAATGGTGACTTAAATTTTTCTTTGGGTCGCGATTCAAATCTTTGATAACTTTTATATTTATTGAACTTGTTTTTTGAACACTTGAGGTCAGGACTCAACTCACTTATCAATTTTAGCGAAAAGATAAGTTGTTTTCCTTTGGAAAAGTTTTCCTCTCAAACAACAGATAATATCGATATTTAAGTCTAAATTTTTTGTATTTAAATAATTGATTGTCGAAACTAAAGAATGTCGAGGTTTTCGGTAGTCGAAAGCGCGCCTCCCGTCGAAATTTTTGCTTTAAGTAAAGCCTTCAAAGAGGATACATTCGGTCAAAAGGTCGACCTTGGAATTGGTGGTAAGGGTGAATGAGTATTATTCATATTTGATTATCATTTCTATTGATTTAATGAAACACTAATAAATGTTAAGCTTATCGCACAAATGAGGCCAAGCCTTGGGTTCTGCCAGTTGTCCATAAGGCAGAGATTGAGATCGCGGCTGACGAGTCTTTGAATCACGAATATTTGGGACAATTAGGACACGAAGTGTTCGCGCAATCGGCCTCTAAAATGCTTTTAGGAGAGGATAACAACGCATTTAAAGAGAATAGGGTTTCAATTATTTTTATTTACGTTTTATTACGAATTATTGTTTCGATCCTTTTATTCTAAGCCTAATATCAATATATATATTGATTTAATCTAAAAATGTATTTAAACTTTGGTTCTGAATAAAGGCATTCGGAATTCAATGTTTGTCAGGGACGGGTGCTCTCAGAATAGGCGCTGACTTTCTTCGTCGTTGCGCTGGTTTCAAAATAGTCTATATTTCGCAACCGACTTGGCGTAAGATATTCTTATCTATGACTCAATCTAATAGAATATATCGATATCAATGTCTTATTTAAAGCGAATCATCGATTGGTTTTCACTCACGCGGGTTTCGAAGAGGTTCGTTATTATCGCTATTGGGACGCAACTAATCGTCAATTGGATTTCAATGGACTGATTGAGGACTTGCGTAACGCTCCCGAAGATTCTGTGGTTATTCTTCACGCTTGTGCTCATAATCCGACGGGAATCGATCCGACAACAGATCAATGGAAAGCAATCGCTGATGTTATGGAAGAAAGAAAATTGTTTCCATTCTTTGATTGCGCTTATCAGGGATTCGCGTCCGGAGATCTCGAGCGCGATAGCAGTAGTTTCCGTTATTTTGTGTCCAGAGGTTTCGAAACAATTTGTGCGCAATCTTTTGCTAAAAATTTTGGACTCTATAGTATGGACTTTATTATAACAATTAATTGAAAACAAAAATTAATCTATTTTTAATTTAGACGAACGTATTGGCAATTTAACGGTTGTTTTGAAAGATCCGTCGCCTACAGTCAACATTAAAGCACAAATAACACTATTAGTGAGAGGTAATTACTCTAACCCTCCCGTCCACGGCGCAAGAATTGTCTCCAAAGTCTTAAATGACCCCAAACTTTATGAGGAATGGTATGAATTAAAGCGTCAAATTTAAAAAATTTTTTACCTAAAACTAAATCTTTATTTGATTTTAAATTTAAAGGAAAGACTCGATTAAGACAATGTCTGGACGCATTCAAGAAATGAGAAAATCATTGCGAGAAAATTTAGAAAAATTGGCGACTCCGGGCACTTGGAGTCACATCACTTCTCAAATTGGAATGTTTTCTTATACTGGACTCAATCAACAACAAGTCCAATATTTGGTGCAACAATATCACATATATTTGCCAAAAGACGGAAGAATTAGCATTTGTGGCCTCAATACTAATAATGTTGAATATGTGGCCAAAGCTATCAATGACGCCGTCACTAAATTCCC
>JAQIWZ010001720.1:0-10915 GCA_034697245.1 Malaconothrus monodactylus
ACTCTCGGAAATACCGATCACTACTTAAATTTCAATTCAAAATATTGTTGAAAAGAAGTTTGTATCAAATAGTTATTGAAAAGTTCTGAATTTTCAATTCCAATTCCATTCCAATTCCTAGGAATGGAATTGGATTCTATTTGATTCCACGGCATTCACATTGAATTTCGACTCAAAAATAGTTTTGTTTAGTTATATAGTAATTAATTACAATACAAAGCATGAAATGCATGAGTCATTATAGATTTCTGTGCTATTGATTGCGTTTGATTTTTGCTTTTGTTCATAATTATTGAATCCGGATTTATACTTCATTTCGCCTCAATTCCTTTGAATTCCAATTCCATTTTGATTCCACTGACTTTAATTCCAATGGAATCCAAAGTATTGAAATTGACTTTTCAATAACTAGTATGAAACATTCCCATATTTTTTGATATAGTAATGAGTAAAGCGTTTGTCATTATTTAATATCAATAGCCTTTATATTCAATATAATACTTAATTTAAATGACCAAATATTTAATATTTAATTAAAATTTTAAGGTTTAATCCTATCTACAAATGATTGAGTTATACTTTTTGATCTTCTATGCAATTATCTTTGAGGTGTGGTAAGCTCTACAATGCATTTTTAGCTCAAAAATTTGAGCGATAATTGTTTTAAATTTATTTTATGGTAAAGTATTTCATTCTATAAAAACACGATTAAAATTGGATGACAAACAAACATTTGACAAATATCTTGAACTGCTATTTCTTTAAAATTTTTCAAGTAAACCACTTATATCTTCCCTTTAAACTTATTTTAGAGAAATTTATATTATTTTTTAGCATAAATTTGACTAAATTTTGCTTGAATTCTGCATTGTATTTAATAACCTCTGAAATATGCATTTATACGTAATAAAAATTTTTGCGTAAAAGCCCTTATTTTTGGTGAAAGAACGCCCATAAATTTAGAAACGGATATCAGTTACCGGTAAAAATATGTGTTTACGTGGAAATGAATGCTCTAGTGATGAGCTTCGGCCCAAAATTGTGAGCTTTACGCACTCGCGACTATTACCGCAGCTCGTAATTGTTTGTCTTTTAGCTGCGCTTCTGTCTAAAACGGTCTGAGGTTAAAACTACCTATTTCTATGAAATTTCAAAAAGAACTTATACTGACTTCTTTTTTATACAAACAGTTCAATTAATTTTAATCTAAACTCACTTTTAATACGAACAAATTTCGTTAATTATGACAATATTTAATACCTCAAAATATGCTCAATAGTATAGTGAAATTTATATACTTTCGATAAGACATTGAATTTTAATAGAGTTATCTCCTTTTATAATTTTGTAATTCTCTTTCTCACTTATTCTAAAAAAAGGAATGATGTCTTTCTCAAATTTAATGTACTCCTGAAATACTGTTATTATATTTGACACAAAATGAATTGAAGCTATTTCAAAAGAAAGTCATAATTTGTTATATTAAGTTTGAAAATTTGCTCAATAATGAAATGAATATAATTTACATTTGATTAAACATTATTATTATTTAATAAATTTTAAATTTTTTTCAAAGCTGTAAATTTGTATTTTTCTCTCATTTACTGAAAGAAGAATTGATGCCTTTTAGAATAAAGTGAACTTCTCAAATAGTATTACTTATTTAAAATGCATTAAACTCTTTTGACGAGATAAAAAATTCTCACATTCCAGAAATTTCTGTGAATTTTATTTTATTTAATCTTTATTCTCGACAAATTCCTTGTATATCATTTATAATACATTATTCAAATTTTATTTCTCATTGTTTTACAATATTTCTTATTTTTAGATAAAATTGAATACAATTTTTTTCTATAACTTCTTTAATAACCAGTTAATTGTGTGTCTGGTATTAAACTATAGCTATCATCGAACGGACTTCTTTTTCCGCCCCAAGTCTTAAAGCTGTTGGCACTTCTTTTTCCGCCCCAAATAATGAAAGGTTTATTATTTTTAGACCTCTTTCCGGCCCAATTGGCGAATGTCTTCGAAGTCCTCTTTTTGCCTTCTCTTTCGCCTTCATTTTGATTGTATTGCTGTAGTCGAGAATAACCGAAACGTTTGCCACCGTTTGGGTTAAAACCTTTGGGTAATTGATAAATATCAGTGTATCTGCGTTTTCCGCCCCAAGAAGAGTATCCCTCCTTTTTCTGTTTATTTGGTTCTTCGATTGATAGAAGAGAACGCTTTTTGAGTCTTCTTCCATACCAATAGTCTAGAGCTATGAAAAAAGTAATCACTTGCGGTGTCTCCCGTGCGGCAAATTTAAGGGGAAATGTGTTTAACAAGAATTTAAACTAAATTAAGGAGTTTTACAAATTAAGTTATTGTTGTCTCTGTTGTTTCGTGCGCTAAATTATACTAAATTAATGGTTAATTTAAATCATTGTTGAACACATTTTACTTAAATCTGCCGCACATAAGGCCTATAGTGAACTAATAAGCAATTCACGGCCGTAAACAGCTATGGGCTTTTGGGGCTATAGCCACCCTCACATATTTGAACAATTGAGCCATAAATCTATTGGCCATAAGATTGTCTAAAATTTCCGCTTCGATTTTTTTCAATTTTTTTATTCATTCGTCTAAGAAGTTGCGGTGAAATTATTTTTTTCGATAAATGTGTATTAAATTAAACCTGAAAACTTGGGTTTTATATAAATTTTCGGGCTTTAGACTCTCTAGAATCAAAATCCTGGTTACGGCTGTGAAGCGATTCCTCAATGAATAGTTACAAAAATTTGAAATTAGAATATTTACAATATCTTAATTGGCCTTCTTATTTTGTCCATCAATTCTGTAAAAAATTTTACTGTTTCAGAAAAAATTTTCAAGAAATTATACTCTCTTTAAAATTTTTTCGTTCAAAATAATTCAAGAGATTTAATGGGTTTCATTTTGAAAATATTCAATAACCGCCATATATTTTATGATATATTCTGAACTATTTTTAACTTGTTATTAAGAATTCTTCCGGAATACCTTTTGGGTATAAATTCAAAGCTTAATTAAACATTATCTTTATTATGATTAACTAAAAAATCAGATGAAGTTTTTAAAGAATTAAAGTTATGGATAAAGTTTTAACATCAATAAAACAATCATTTCTAAAGACAAGAATATATTCAGTTCTTCACATGAAAGGTTTTGCTTGAAAAAAATTAATGGACATTAACAACAACAATAGACATCGAGCCTCTAATTCTGCTAAACAAAATGCCGTAATTTAATTTGGAAATAATATACCCCTAAAATCATCGATTGGTATCGCAAAGACATCGTCGCCTTCGGACTGCGAATCAGTAGTAGTTGTCATTTCTTTTAGCTTCAAAAAATTTTCAGGTATTCGTCTCGTTTCCCTCGATTGCTGACCAAATGTTAGAGCTGTAGTTAAGACCACAGCAAAAACTATACAATAGATAAAAGTTAACGAATTCATAACTAAAACTCAATACAAAATACAGAACACGAACAAAACTTTTTTCCACTTTTTGTAATTTTGAAAGTAATACTATTTTTGGCAACTTATATACCCTTCTTAGGAGATTCTTCGTGCGCGTAACAAACTTTCTGATCGAAAAATTGAATTTTTTTCCTAAGCCTATCGGCTATTATATTGATATTATAGCGAATAAAACCAATTCTTATATATTATCCATTTATTAGCATCTCTTGGGATCTCAAAGATTAGCTTTTGTTTTATGAGATAATATATAGATAATGGACCTGAAGAACATTCAACATAAATAAGATTATTTACTGAAAGACAGGGTTGTTATCAGTAATAAAAAAAATTGATGAAATTTTTTCTCACTTATAACTTTATTGCTTATTATTTCTTAAATAAATTGTTCGCAAAACTTTTTATTGATCAATAAATTGAAGAATTGAAAAAATTTCTGCACATTTTAAATGAAATTCTTAAAAACAGCAAAACGGCTACGACTTTGTTCTAACTTTAATGCTTAAGTTTTATAGCATTAAGACTTCTGTTTATCATAAGTTGATTTCTTTGTGTGGTTTTCATTACATTTATAAATAAGAAGGAATAATGCTCTTTACCATTTATTTATAAGTTTGCTTTCATTTCTGCCGATATTCTCTGATGACGTGCTTTATTCAACTATACATTAAATGTGGATAAGAAAGAGACTAGAATTTGATGTGAATAAAAAAATACTATAAACTAATAAATAATTTTAAATTTATTTTGGATTTAAAACATTTTCAGAGCCAAAGATTTGTAAAAACTTGTGTTAATAGCATATTATTTGTAAATAAAATTAAAAATAACAGTTTTTATTACCAAAAATAATTATTAATCTTTAATATTGATCTGTAAACTTAATCTCCAAGAGTTTCAGTCAAGAACACAGAAACTTTTTATCCATTAAATAGTTGTGAAGTTTATTGAACAAAAATATTTATAGAAAAAAAAATTAAAGTTACAGTTTTTGTCTTTTTAAGATCTAAAATATTTGAATCAATTTTAGTATTTGACTAATACTTAAAAATAATAGGAATTAATTTATTATTTTGACTTAAGTTATGTTGAGTTTTTCTCTAAAATAGCTGTAACTCACTTCAAAATTTATCTATTATTCATTTTAATTAATAAATTATAACAAATTCCAAATCAAAACTTCTTTACGAACAGACATAAGAACTATCAACAAATTTTTAACGAAAATCAACCTTTTAAAACACAGCCCCTATTCTGACACGTTTTGATCGCGATATCAATACCAAAAACAACTGATTCGTCAATCGATTTACCGCACAATAAATGAGCCACAACTCCACCAACAAAAGCATCGCCGGCGCCTATAGTATCGCCTTTTACTTCAATATGAGGTACAGAAAAACTTTTGACCACAACTTCTCCGCTTTTCATCCATTTGGCGACAATCACCGGATTCGGGCCTTGAGTTATAAAAACACATCTTTTTATACCATTCCATAAATGATCGCCTGGTTTTGATTTTTCAATCTTAACAATGGTTCGGGCGATGAGTTCAATGTCCGAAGACTTCGAACCAGTCAATTGCGTGTAAAAAGTCTGCGCTTCCAAACTATTAGCGAATATCGCGTCCGAAAACGGCATTAAATGCATTAATTCTTCGAAGTGTTGAATAACAACATAAGTGGCAGAAAGTGATAGAAAAAAGTTTTTGCTATATTTAAGGCTGAATTTCGCTAAAGACATAACAGCCATAGGAGAATGTGTCACAAAATAGGCTTCACTGAAATGTATGATTGAGTTCTTTATCGCTTCTAATACTGGATCAGTTTCTAAGAATTCATTCGGCATTTTAGCCGAAGCGCCGATATTTGCCATAAGTGTTCGGTTTGTGTCAGAGGTCACGAGTCCTGCAGTAATACCTGTCGGTTCTGTTGAGTGATAATAGTATAGAGTTTTCACTTTTGATGATTTCACTGATTCTTCGAGTATTTTTCCAGTTTTATCGCGACCTATACTTCCTATAAAATATATCGATTCGGGTCCTCTTTTAGGGGCAAGTATTTGTTGACAAATGCGTGAAGAGTTTTGAGCTGAACCACCTTTAGAAAAATTTTAGCTAAAAAATTAGTTTTTCTTTGGAAATCAAATTAATTTGTTATCAATATATGAGTGAAACACTTTTAGCAAAAATAATACAATTCTCGATTGAGTAAGAATTTTAATTTTATTTATCAAAATTATTACAAACGCGACAAACTGTAAATCTAATTCATTTTTCACTTTTATATATTAGGAATATTCAAATTGGTTTTGGAGATTCGCAACCTTATAGATCAATATTTTTGAATGTATAGTTTTATTCACACAATACAAATAAATTAAATAAGTTATTTCAGTTCAATATAATTTCTATTTTCTAACTTTTAAATTAAAAATTTCTTTTATCAAAAAAAAAGTTTTAATGCTAGTTAAACACTTGAAGTCTTACACTTAAGTATTATTAAATAATTAATGAATGATTTTTGTTTTTTGTTTTAAGCAAAACATTTACCTGGAGTTATGATGGCATCAGGTGTTGCTAATAATTGATCAAATATAGGTAACTGCCATTCCTCTGCTTCACAGTTATCATCAACTTTTAGATCATATTTTTCTAATAACTTTTCGTCACATTTGGCAGAAATATCTAATAAAGCGTTGCCTATAAATAATACTTTATCTCTAAAGCAAAGTTTAAAAAATTATACAAAGTTAGAAAATTTAGGCAAATTTGCTGTTAATATACCTGTTATTTGAATTCATGGCGAGAAAAGTTTTTGCAAAACGAGTAACAGTTTTCGTAATAATAAAAAAAAGACAAAAACTGATCTCCAATTCAATGAGTTGTTTAACACAGATTGTAATGGAATTCAATATCAATGATATGTTATTTGAACCTTTAAGTGTTTATTATTGGAATTCTATTACAGTCGAAACTATTTATTGATACATTCAATGATAAAATGAGAAGAAATAAATCCGTTGAAAATTTTTCTTTTCATAACAAAGTTTTTCAAAATTAAAGATTTTTAAAAAAAAGTTATTATTGCATAGAATTTGAAGAATCATTAAATAAAATTTTGAGTATAGAATATATTTCATTGACGAGAATTTATTTGAGTTAAAAAAAACTTAATACTCGGTATATAAATATCTCATTGGAATTAATATAAGAGAAGTTGTTGTTTGAAAATACTGTTAGCATTGATTATAAACTTTAAATAACGCGAAACAATATTGCAATTCGTGACGATTATGCGCTAAGAATATCACTTAAGTAACAGATGAGATAAAAATGTGGAAATTAAACTTTTTCTTTCTTACCATAAGTGCTTTGATAAAAATAAATTATTAATCATCAAAAGTTTTTCCACAAACACTCAACTTTTCTCTCTATTTCTATTTTTTCATCTTAAAAAAACTTATTAAGCAATCATTTTTTGATCCAAGAAAGTTGAAACTGATATGCAGTCGGTAAACCACGTGACACATTATATACTGAGACTGTTATATTAAGACACATAACAAGTAATAATTTGCAGTTTGTCGAAAAAATATCGAGAGCTCGTATCAAAAAATAAAAATTTAATAAATATGACTTTTTTGATAAGTAAAAAGTTTAAACGCATGAAATTTTCTACATTGTCATAAAATACATAATTATTTGACATTTAATTTAGAATTAAATAAATTAAATATTTTCTCGACACTTAAAATAATTGATATGTTGCTAATAGCAATTTGTTTATGATAAAAAAAAAGTATGCTGTCAAACAAACATTTTGAAAATGTTGTATCTTTACGGAGACTGAGAGTGTTATAAATTCAACTTGAATTGAAAAGTATTTGAGGGAGACTACTGGTAAATCAATTTAAAAAGACTATTTATTTTATTGTGTATTATTGGAAAACTGTTACAGAATAGATAAATGTCAAAAAATACAATCGATTTGCATATGCATTAAAGTTAACGGAAGCAAAATGACGATATTTTTTAAACTACATCAGAACTTTTGCATTTATCTGAACCAAACGGATATTCACCGCACGGAGCACCTGCATAGAGATGAGCGGCCATTCTATTCCAGTGCTGTTTGTATTTCTGATACTCTAATTCGGTACAAGTAGTCTTAGCGGCCGAATCACGACAGGCATACGCAGCCCATGTCGCGCAACAATAGGATTTAGGATTTTGAAAGCTGGGCAGTTGACAGTTTTTGCTCACATTTTCTATCGATAAAATTTTTGATTCACAAGCTTTACAGTACACGTTCTGATCGCAGAATAAGTCATCCCATTCTTCAATTGCGCTGATTTTATGATTGAGTAGAACTAAAATTAAAAATAATAAAATGTTTTTAGTTATAATTAATTTCATTATTCAGTATTAATACGTCTTTGATTGAAAGGACAGAAAGAGTAATAACTGTAGAATATTCTAAACTTATTTTTGTGATTGAATTAAATGATAAAAATGTGAATTTCGCCTTATGTTCTGCTTTACAAACTTTTAGATCTATTTGTTTGATTAAATTATATGAGGCAACTAAACAAACTGTTAATGGAAAAACTTTATCTATAAAGTTTATTTATCTACCTTTAATACAGTTGAGTAAATGATTACAAAAATACAGTCTTTAGAATAATTTTTGAACGAAATTATTCTTAAAACTATACTTTCTTAAGATTGTTAGAAAATCCTTGTTATTTAATGGAATGATGAAAATTCAATGAAAAACTTATGAATTACTTGAAAAAAATAAATATTTCTTAAGATATACAATCTGTAATTTTTAAAAGTATAACATTTTCAATCATTTGCTGTCATCTGTTGTAAAATTTGAACCCAAAAAAAGTTATTAACGAAAAATTCTTAACCATTTAATTGCATGTGAAGTAAGAATTTTCGAGTTTAAAATGCATTCAATTATAAGTTTTCAATAACTCTAATGAAAAAAACTTAAAATTTTTTAACATCAGAAACGTTTCGTTAAAAAATCTCATATCTATTAAACAAAAAGAATAAATTTTTTCAAATTTATTCCAACAAATTCTTTATTTATTGCAAAATGAGTTTAAATATAACAGTAATCGTGAAAAATAGAAATGTATGAAAAAAGAGAACTACCGTTAGATTTAGAGTTAATTTCAATTAGTCTTCAAAAAACACTTAAACAACTCAATCAAAGTCTTCAATGAATTCATATTAAGTTTCGGAGAAAAAAATCTGAAATGAATTCTTTTTGACATCAGTTTTAGAAATTGCGAAATATTGTGAACACTTATAGTAAGAAAATTAATTTCCCACAAAATAAAGAAAACATTAAATTGTTTTGTGAAAACATTTTAAGCTCTAAACAGAAAAAGTTGTTTTTTCTCATCATTTAATATAAAGAAAACCAAAAGAATAGCAGAAAAAAGACAGAAAAATATTTAAAAAACAGATAAATTATCACTGAATTTGAAAGTGTTTTTTAATAACAATTAGAAAAATAGTATTAATTATTTTTTCCCGAGAGCTCTATTAGTTTGAGCCACTTTTGCCTTCAATTCTTGTTCTCTAATCTTTTTTTCTTCGTCTCGTTTTCTCTGCGCTTCTTCTCGTTGTTGTTTAATAATTGCAAGTCGTGCCAAATCAGCCCTCGCCTGATCTGTCTTTCCCTGAGCGTGAAGTCGAGCGTAATTTTCTCGAGCCCTCTGTTTCTCGATCTCTTCTCGTTCTCTACGCGAGAGCTGTGTTTCATCTTTTGAAGAACTGGCCGCGTCTGCAGTCATCGAAAAAATGAAACAATTTTTCATTAAATGCTTTATTATTAATAAAGTTATCGAAAAATAAACTAAATGTTTTTTAAACACTCAAAAGTATTTAAGTTTTCGCTCAAAAGTTTGATAAAAGTTTTGATTATTTTTATTTATTTTTTTGCACTTATCTTAAAATAAGTGATAATCAAAACTAAAGTTAATGAACGATAAAAACACAAAAAAGGACATTAGTATCAAATCCATTAAAAAAAGACAAAAATAAAACAATAGAAAACATTAAACGCAAATAAAGTGATAAAACTATAGCTTAAGTTCACAAATAATTGAAATAAGAAAAAGAAATGTAAATAAAAAAACTCTTTTATTCATATAATAGACCGAAATTGAAAAACAAAATAAAACAATTATAATAAACACAAAACGGAAAATTAATTAGTTTTTAACCGAAAAAAAGAGACCGAAAAATCTGCGATCAAAGTATCGAAACAACAAAAATAAATAAAATACAAATAAAAAAATCAAAACTTCAATAAATTCAGAGACAAAAAAAAATTTTATAAAAAATATAAACAAAAAACTGAATAACAATTAAAACCGAAAAAGTGATCAAAAATGGGTCCAAACAATACCTAAATTATTAACTTTTGGCGCCTTTTTGTGGACTCGATTCGGATTTTCGACTTCAATCAGACTCGCGACGCCTTTGGCTTTGTTTTCTTCTCCTTCGCTATCTGTGTGCTCATCACTTCCATCGCTGTTATCATCAGATTCTTCTGTGTCATCTGTGTCCTCATCGCCTCTTCTTTGTCTCCAACTTTTTTCTTTCTCTTTCTTATCCTTTTCTGCGTTTAAATCGTCCGGATTTGTGAAATGTCTTCTCTGGCCTTTGTGTCCGCGACCTCGACCTTCAAATTTATTGATTTAAAGTGTGGATTAATTGTTAGAATTAGTTGTAAATTGGGTTCTCGTCATACCTCTCGCCATTTTTGTAAATGTGATGTGTTTTTATTGTTATAACGCATGCGCCCAACGATTCTATTTTTTCTAATGCTTCAGTTTTGTTAAAGCATTGAATGCGTTGTGAGAAAAAAAGTTTAAGTCTACAGTTTTTTATTAATAGTGTTTTCTTTTTAATGTTATCAATATTTGTGATTAAAATTGATTAAAAACTTTTATTTATTTTTAAAAAGTATATAAAACTTTTTTAAGATGTTATTTTAGTCCTTCTTCGGTATAAAATTAGTTTATTTTGTTGTCAATAAAAACTTCTTTTTATCGTTTGTTAGCATTGAATACGTTTATGACAAGAAAATTAACTTTTCCTATAAGTTTACAGTTTTCTATTCTTAATGTTATTTCAATATTAATGCTTAGTATTTATTTTGAAATTTCAATCATTCAGAGCATAAAAACTTTTATTAACTGATATTTTGATCTTTATTTTGATAAGAAAAAGTTGGTTTTGCTGTCAATAAATTTTTTAGTTAATTAACAAAAACTTTTTAAATAGTTTTTCTCTGACTTATATGTGAGATATAATTCTGGTATAAAAATTCAGAATAGAAAGTATCACAAGTAATACCAAAATTCAATTTCTCACTTTTAACT
>JAQIWZ010001721.1:0-10915 GCA_034697245.1 Malaconothrus monodactylus
CCGATTATTTCATTCAGATCATACTGGTTCTAATGATATCGATTTCAAGTTTGTATGATGTCAAGGGGCCGAGTCTATAAAGGGTCGCACACACAGAATAAGTATATTATAATATAAATGTAATTAATTAGAAAATCTGGAAAAAGAGCATAAGTGTGTTCGTTGAGGTTTTTTTTAAATTCCCTCAAAAGTTGTCAATACGTTTTTACAGTGGGTTTGCGTTTTTAAAATGAGCTTCAATTAAGCTATTGACTCGAAGCTCGATCGGAAGATCCTTGCTTATTTCTTGGCTTAGCAAAAACCTTTTAAAAAATTGAACCTTTCTAATTAAAAAAACATTTGGACCTAACTGTACTAAAATACTTCTAAAATGCAGTCTTTTCTTTGGTATTACGAACAGTGAATACAATTATATCAATAATAAATTACAAATTGTAATTCAAAGCTATTAAAAGCTGTTTGAAAGAAATGCGAACTCGTGGCGAAAATCAGTGATAAAAACTAAATATATCTCTATCTTTTGATTAGCAAATTTAAAATAATGAAATAAAATATTTTGAATGGGCGCGTGATGTCATTTAATTTTGTATATTATTGAGAATTGAGTTTTTTCATTAACTATAATTAAGAGCCATATGGGAAAACAGACGATAAAAATCGTAATTGTTGTCCCTTTTGACTGTGAATTATTCTCAATAAAATAATATCATTGTTGGACAAAGTTCTTAAAGATAGCTATTGTGCTCGAGCGAAAACTTCGTTGATTTTGTTCTCAATAGAATTTTAAATTTATATGAAAAAAGGCAACAATGTTTGAATGAAATCCGCTCTTTTCCCATATGGCTTAAGTCAAAAACTTAACATTTAAAACATTAAGATTGAAGTTTTGATTCCACGGCTTAAAAAATTAAAAATTTCATGTTTTACATTCATGTTTAGCATTTTGTTGAGCAAATTCGATCGAATAAACTTTGAACAATTGAGTTTCAGATTATTGAGGTTTTACTTTAGATATGAATTCTCTGATACATTGAAACTAAGAAAAGATTATAATTGTTTAGAAATTTTATTATGTCTCGAAACGAAGCTTACACTTTAGAGAAGTATGCGATCAATTCTCAACAAATATGGAAATCATTCGGAAGTGTGGACTTGACTGAAGAAGACATAGAAATTTTGACTTATGACAGCCTACCCATCACTGACAATATTATGAACGCAGCGCTAGAACTACTTAAACAACAATATCCTGATGTTAAGGGATTACAAGGCCTTACTTTTATAGGAAATGAACTTTTATTAGAACCGATTGAGTCCGGATTCAGATTCATTCGAGTTATTAAAGAACACTTCGATCGATGGATTGTTATCTCGAATTTAATGGCTGAAAACCCTGATGAAGAAGTCTTAATATATGACAGTAATTATAATCCATATAAGAAATATTCGAATCATTGCAATCACACTATCTATAAGTCAATGAATGGCAGGAAAGGGATTAAAGTAATTGTTCCGCTCGTCTCTCAACAAAAATATAGATTTCAGAGCGGATTGTATGCGATCGCATTCTTACAGGCCTTATGCTGTGGTGAAGATCCGTCTCAGATATTGTTCGCAAGTGTTCCAAATAATCTTCGAAAGCATTTAATTGATTGTTTCCAAAGCGATTGTCTCACAAAATTTCCATTGGGAAACACTTGCCCTCTATTCAGTGTCATTGTAACGAGAGATTCAATTTCTAAGAATTGAACTTTTTTTGAATTAACTTTCATTATTAAAATTCAAAACTTTTCCTTTTGAAAAGTTTGATTTGCTTTTAAAATATTATAATAAACAAACTTTTATTTTTATACAATTTAGTTGAAAACTCTATAACCAAAACAATATAAAAAACCGAAATTATTAATTGAGACTCACTTGAAATAAAGTAAAATAAAATATAAAGCAAAAATATTCGAAATAATTTGAAGACATAACTTATAAATTGATATTTATTTGAGACACAGACTTTCATCACAAAATAGTTATTAATAAATTTAAAAATGATATGTAATAAAAAGCTTGTTTTTATTAAAAAATTTGTTAAACAAAATCTAAAAATTATCAAAACCTAATTAATTGCTCCAAAGCCAGGTTTTCCTTTTTCCCATTTTGAGATTGCGGACAACGGAAAACACATAATTCCTGATAAGGCGATCGCAGAGCCCGATAAATAAAATGAATAGTCGTAGGAACCAGTTATGTCAAAAAACCAACCTTTTAATTAAGTTAAACCTTATTATGAATTTAGTTTTTTTAATGTAATGAACTTTGAATTACCAGCAATTGGTGAGCCTATTGTAACTGCGATTCCTTGAAACATAAGCAAAAGCCCGAAAGCACTGGTCAGTCGTTCAAGACCTAAAAGTTCTACTGTTATGACTGAACGAAGAGCAGCAAAACATGCTATCAAATTGAAAGTAAAAGTTAAATATTTAGTGAAAAATTTATTTCTGGAACTTATAAAGGAATACCGATTGAAAATCCAAAAATAGCGACATAAACAATAAGTGATGCATAGGAATTGAATAGAATGGGTGATAATATAGTAGCAGTTCCTCCTATAGTTAAGGCCACATTATTAATAAGCAAAGCGTTCACTTCAGGTCTATCTGATATCCAGCCACAAAACACGCGACCGATAGTATTAGTTATACCAATCACTGATAGAAGAAACGCACTCTTTTCTGGAGTACAGCCTTTTATTTTGGGAAAAAGATTAGATAAAATATTATGTATTTCTTTATATTTATCATAAAATATTAATTTATTTTAAAAATAATTACCCAATAATTTTGCTCGATCTGCGATATACATAAATGGTATGAAAAATCCAGACAAACAAAGAAATCCACTGACAGAAAGCAGAAGAAATGATGGACTCGTAAGTAGTGTTAAGTCAAACATTTCGCTGAAAGACGGAAAACAGGCGTTTGGCGATGAATTGATAGCTTCAACTGATAATTCTTGAAAAGATTGATTCGTTTCATTGACTAAATTCTGTGAATTTCTATCGATCGGTTGACTTGAAATAGTTGAAGACCTTCTCCTAAATAAAATAAGACTCATTGCGCTGTAAAGTACTTCTTCTCTATAAAAAAGTTTACTTTCGTCCGCACTCTTAGTCCTTCTCCGATATACGTTTTCGTCATTTCGTTCAAAGTTTGGTGCTTTGAGCAAATCTTTCTCAAACTCATTATTGTTAGTATTGTTAATCATATTAACAATTTCTGAATAAGGCGGTGGAGCACTATTTTGACTGGCAGTCGGTGACTCTTCTTCTTCATCTATTACTTCCTCGTCTGATTCGGTCCATAAGGCATCGCGCGCTTCTTTTATGCGAATAAGTAATGGCTTTTGAGATTGTGATTTATATCTCAGGTGTTCTACAGGTCTAAACAAAGAGCCAAAAACGGCACAATTTAATGTAAAGCCCGCTAGTATGAGAACACATCCGCGCCAACCAAAATGTTCTACAAGAAGTTGTGTGACGGGTGCGATCACGAAAGCACCGATTCCTAAACATTATAAGGACTATTTTAAGAGTTTTGAAGTGAATCCTTTAATAGAATTGATGTTTAAAATGAATCACATAGTTATATACCTGAACCACAAACCGCAATACCAGTTGCAAAGGCACGACGTTTTTCAAAATAAAATCCTACGGTTACGATTGCCGGTAAAAATATGAAACCAAAACCTATGCCTATATTTCAATCAAAACAAAGGTAAAAACAGAAAATTATCTTTATTTTAAAAAGTGATTAAACAGTAGAAACGCTTAAATTCAATATAATTTATAGTTTTCATTACATACCTCCTAATAGTCCAAATGTGAGGTAAAGTGTTTCTACATTTGTAGCAAAAAACGATAGGATAAATCCAGTCGCGGCTAAAATGCTACCGAATATAGTTGTTTTTCTGCAGCCAAACAAATTCGCTAAAGCACTGACTATAGGACCTAATGTTTTGAATAAAGTTTAAATTATAATAGAAACTAAATGATAATGTAATTTAATTTTGATATGTTTTATAAGTTTTAATTTTTGACCTGCAATCAAATAGAATCCAGCCTGCAATGAGCCAATCCATGCTGTACTCGCTTTTTTCTCATTGAATTCTTCTGATATTTCTAGAAGAAGTATTCCAAACGAGAAGATAATACCATCAACAATAACATTACACATGAAAGAAGCGAACACTACTACCCATCCAAATCCGCCTGTTATACAAATTAATCACATATAAAATTTGAAATTAAATTTTCTTCAGTCATGATATTAGTTCAACCAAAAAAAATCACAAAAAAGTATTAATTTTCTTCTTTCAATATAAATTTTTGGATTAAAAAATATGAGTTTATTTTTACTTATAAAAGCTGGTAATAAATTATTACCAGTTAATCATAATATTATAACAGTAAACATGCTATTAATTCTTCGATACAAACCAATTGATAATTACTTTAGTATAAAGACTTATGAATAAATGGTAACTTACCATCTGGTGGACGTACAGTTGATTCGTTATCGAATTCAATCGACGAATCATTTAAAGTAATTTTAGGACATTTTTCGCTAAAGTTGTTTTTAGTTGAATTAATGTTCTTCTTGAAAGAACAAGTCTTTGAGTTATGATTAGTATTGGCAGTTGGTTTGAGATTTAAGTCATTTTCACCGATCGATTTCATTTTGCTGAAAAAGCAATTTTTATATTGTTAAAGATTACTATTAGTGCATAGGTTCGTTTAATCTATTTTTAAGATAAGTTACGTAATTATAATGAATAGCATCGAATGAAACTTATTTCGAAATTTATCGAATAGAGAAATACTTTGTAAATACTCTGTACTTACTTTTTTGGTTATCTCTATTTCTAATAATATTTTTATAACTTCTTAGAAACTTAAGACAAAACATTTTTCAATGTAAATATCGGTTCATTTTCCACATTAGTTTCTGATACATATTAAATATTTATTTAATATACTTATTGTATAGTTTTAGATTCACTGATAAACTAAACACTTGAATTGGTTGGCAATTGAATTGCGTAATTGTAAATCTTTTCTTAATTAAGAGCTTATTATAAATGGTAATTGAATTCGATGGAAGAGTTATCTGTCATACAATAATTAAATCATTAAATGGTTAAACACTTAAAAATTTCTATTTCAAGGATTAATTCTGAACTAAGAAGACTATAGACTTAGACTATATTTATGATTTGGTGAACATATGACAAGATAAAAAAAATTTAGGTTATTATCTTATTATTACTCAAGAAATGATCGACAGTTTGAAAATTTTTTCCATTGCGATATTGGAAATAATCTACACATTTATTACTGTCTAACAATTTGATGGTCAATAAAATAGATCTATTAGTGCTTAAATTGTTGTTAAACAAAAATTAGTTCTCAAAGTTTTTAAAATGGAAAACAAATAAAATATTGTAAAAAAGGATTGATTAAAGAAGAGCGAATGCAATCGAAACTATTTATTGCGTTGATTGAAATACTATAGATATTAATAATTTGTTGTTGAACTTGAAACTTATTGCGATAATAACCTTATACTAAAAGTGGTATTTGTAAGATTGCGATAGTTTAATACTTTTCTATTAGTTATTAATTATCTTTAATGAAAAATTTCAATTGTGTTCTAAAAGTCAAAATAAACACTCAAACACAAAATACTCTTATCTAAATCTCAATTCTATCACAAAAATATCATCACTTAAAGTGTTAGAAAAAATCACTCAACTTTTTACCTAAACGTTTCGGCAATCATTTTAAATAATATCATTTCAAATTATAAGAGATATATATTTATATATATATTAGTTTGAGTGATAACTTAAATAATAATGAGTTTAAGAAATGAAACTTATTTATGTTCATCTTTTATAAGTGAAGTTTAAACAATAGAGATTTTGCTGATATGTGAATATTTTTGTTTTTTATTCAATTCCTTCAATTAAATTCATAGATTATAGCAAAAATCAAATCAAAACATTAATAAACTTGTTTGCTCTCTTGATCACAAAAAACAGTTTTTGAATCTTAATTTTTATCCTTATTTTTTTTAACGATTATAGATTTCAAAATGTTATCAAAACTAAATTTGTCTGATTTCTACAACTTTTTAAAACTTACATTAAAGACATATCACTTGACACACACTATAAATAATTGAAGTTTTTTTTATCAATTTGAGAACAAATTTGTTTACTTTTAAAGTTAAAGTATTAATAAAAATTGAATGGTTTAGAAAAGAATTAGCGAAACAATAAAATTAGAATATCATTAGATAAGAAATATCAGAATTCGGAACAAAAATGTTTATTTATTAATTTTTTAATGGTCTTGTCTTGTATTCACTAAAGACAAAAGAGAAAATGACTCCGTTTTTCTTTTTACATAAAGCTTTTTGAGCTTCAATTTTTATTTTTTTTCTCATCATTTGTTTTCTTTATTTTCATCAAATATATTATTCATATAATAATGAATGCATTGAAATGTCTATTTTTCAATTCATTTACTAAACAAGACATATGTCACGTACTCTAAACTTTGACACAAATGTTAAGGATTTATAGCTTGAAAATTTAGGTATTTTTTCTCGTCATTATATT
This sequence comes from Malaconothrus monodactylus, assembly GCA_034697245.1. Lineage (NCBI taxonomy): Eukaryota > Metazoa > Arthropoda > Arachnida > Sarcoptiformes > Malaconothridae > Malaconothrus > Malaconothrus monodactylus. The sequence goes on from JAQIWZ010001721.1 coordinate 6,676, forward strand.
ATTGAAACCCTATCAATACATTACTATCAGTCAAGTGCCTCAAAATGTTCTTAACGATTACGTGTATAAAAATTAGTTACCGACTTATAAGAAAGGATCAAAGGACAAGTATTCAGCCAATGAACAGTCGCTTCAATAAATTGCATAAGTCGTTAGTTTTTGAGATTATTTCTGTCAAAGAATAGTTGGTATGAATAGCACTAATTAAGAGTGAGTTATAAGTAAATTAATTAAACTTAAAAGTTATAGCACTAGAAACGCAATAGTGTTAACTTTTATTCACAAATACCGTAAATATCTATTAATATATTATAATATCCAAAAATGTATGTTTGTGTGACCGCTTATAGGCTCGATCCCTAATATGATACAGACATGTGACTGGTATCATTAGTATCATTAGAACCAGTATGACTTGAACCGGTTTGATTTTCAAAAAACAAAAAATAAATTCCCGAAAAGTGACCACTGGCCAAATTACCGAAAATGTAGTCACTTATATATTGTATTTTCCCGTTCTTTGAACGGGTACTCTGTTTAGTAGTTAATATTCATCGAATTTAACTGACAAGTAACAAATTTCAGTCAACTCCGAATCTAGTGATTAGTGAAGTGCAAAAGTTTTTAACCGAAGATTAAATTTATTGTAAAACTATGAAGCGAATAATGGATCAAATCGAAAATGTCTTAAATATTTCATTAATAATTCTAAAAATTGAAGCTTTCAATAAATTAACTCTTATCTTAAAACTTGAAAATATATGAAAAATGTTTTTCAATTTCTCTTCCGTTCGAATAGTAGGAAACCATTCGATAATTTCATTCAGATATTAAATACTAACATATTTTATATGTCGTCAATCCATTTCAGTCAATAACAAGAAAATGATTAGAGAGAAAAAACTTCAAAAAGTTGATCAAAATAAAAGTTTTTATAAAAGTTAGTCTTTATTTAATAATTTCTGAAAATTGGAATTAATTTTTTACAACAAGATATCAAATTATTTGGAAGATTTGAGATAAAAAGTTAAAACTTACTATAAAATAGTTAACCATAACTATTGAATTATTTGAAAACCAATTACTTCGCATTTGTTATGCAATGAACAAGTTTTTAATAAAAATTTTGTAATAAATGAACAAATTTATTGCAAAACTTTGTGAAACTGACGATTTAATTATTAGGTATTAGTTTATTAAATACTTTGAAAGAGTTCTTCACAGAATGTGAACTAAACTATTGGAACTCTTATGAAATGTGAGCAGAATTTATATTAAAGAGAAGAACTCTAAAGCAATAATATTCACATTACCTGTCGAAATATCGAAATGAATTAGTTGTCGACCAAACAACTCACTTGTCTTCAACAAACACCTTAAGTGTTCGTTGAAAATAAAGCGATTGTGACATCAGACAAAAATATCATTTAAAGGAACCAAAGAGCAATTTAACGCTTGCTCTACCGGTAAATGTTCTCAATCTTTGGCAATAAGTCCATCAAAATAAATAAATGTTACTATAAATCGACATTTAGTCAGATACAGGTATAAGCTTTAAGTACTACTTGAAAAACATTATTGCTTATCAGAGACAATGACTTAATAAAAAGTTATTTAATAAAATATTTATACATAAGCCTATATATAGTTTTGAATGCGCTTCAGTTTAAATAATTCTTCGTTATTTCAATTTTGAAAACTTATGAATTCGCTAAATAGATAAATAATGAGATTATTTTTCTTTATTACAAGTATAATAGTCAAAAATCCTTAAATTTCCAAAAGAATGTTATATTTAGAACCAACTTTTAATATTTTTTTCAGTAAAAGCATTTATACAAATGATTGAATTTAAACTTATCAGACAATATAGCCCTCTAATCAACAAAGCAGTAGTAATTAGTTTTGTCAAGCAGTAACTGCTATAAAACTCGAAGAAATGAGAGTCTTATCAAGAACTTAATTAGTTTGTACACTACTGTATAGTCGGGCTCTCTTTCTCTTTCTCTTTTTTATTTGATAAATAGTTAAATTAATGTAAATGCTTCTCAAAACTATTGTTGGCTTCAATCTAATAGTTATGAGGTAATAAACATTAGATTAAATTAGAAATACACCGCAACTGTGCAGTAATTCCCACGCATTTCTGGATGCAATACCTCTACAACAATTGTTTTATCAAATGAAATATATCGATAATTTAGTTTATTGCAGAATACGCTTAAATATGTTTCTCAGCTTATTATGCAATATCTGTCAAACACTTATAAAAAAATTGTTTTTTCGTACAATTGCTATTAAGTTTAATTCGCTCTTTAACGCATTTTTATTGATAAGATTCTATCAAATTATTACAGTTTTGAAACAAAGTGTTGAATTGATTTTTCTCAATTCAAATTATTGCAAAACACACTCTTTTATCAACTTTCCCTTTAACAACTTGATTACTAGAGAGCTGCCGATCATAGTTAGAATTTTTTACTTTGTTTCAATAGTTTCAATCGAACTAAAATTTTCTCAAACTTTGTTTATGAAATTTATAAATTTTTACTCGAATGAAATACTCGTACAATCAATCTTTTCAGGTTTTGCGAGAGATTGTGATATTTAATGAAGTTTTATTTGTAGTACATTTTCGCTTTTCATTAGAATTAATTAGAACAAAATTTAAACAATTTATTGCTTTTTTAAAGTTAAAAAACTTATTTTGTTTTGCACTTTATTATTCTTGTAAATTCTTGAAAATTTTTGCAATTTTTTCTAAATTCTTAATTACTTTTGAAAAAATCGATAAATTTTTTGATACTTAATTTGTTCTCAAAGATAATAAAAATATTTCTATAAGAATTTTAAATTTGCATTAAATTAAGCACAAATTTTATGCATTATAATTAACGCATTTAAACTAAAATCAATCAATTTTTAAAATTTCTTTAGTTTTCTCTATCGAACTTATTTTATGTTGAATTGTTGATGTTATGAACATCGTTAAAATAATCCAAACCTACGATTTTATAGCAAAAATAGAGGGTTTTTCATACTTTTGTCAAAATTTTGAGAAATTTAAAATTTCATCACATAATTTCTTATTTTTTAGTTTCGATGCAATTATTGAAACGCATTCATTTGTTAGCTTTAATTATACATTAAATAAAAATATTAGATGCGATTCGATGACTAACTAAAATATAGACTATATTATAATTTCATAATAAATTTTATTATAGACTATATTACAATTATTATAAGAGATTGATTACAAAAAAAGAAGATAAGCTATAAATTAAGATAAACTTAAGCAATGAGTTATTGACAATAACCAGTGTTCCACAGGCTCAGACTTGAAAAGGTCGACAATCACAATAACATAAGTAGAATAAAAACAACTTAGTTTTTAATCAATGTCTAACTAATGACTAATGTGTTTTTGATCCGAGAAATCCGATTCCATAATTTTGAAATTGTTTTCTAAACCATTTAATTCTAAACCAAGTCTCTAATCATTATTATTACGTTTTATATTTTTGACTTATCTCTTCTTGTGTTTCCTATTATGAGCCGATATTTCCTTTTGGGCTAAAGTGCATTTGACTAAAGATATAACATAGAAATAATTGTTATATCTTATTAATAAATAGTTTGTTATAATTATTTTTCTCTTTGGCTTAAAGTTTTGTAAACATTGTAATCGTTCATTAATGCATTCGTAGGTCTTAAAAGTACATAAGAAGTCAATCTTGAGTTAGTGATTACTAAAGTTAGTTCTCTGTTAGTTCTCTGTTTGTTCTTGCATTCCATTCTCGTATGCATTTTATATTATGCAAGAATCTAGACTTCATAAAGAATATGAATTTCATTGTATGAATTTATTTATTGGGCAGAAAATCTCTTAGAAAATTATATTTTTGTACATGAGTAGAATTGATCAGTCGAACAATCATAATAGGCATGTATTGCCTTCTCTCGAAGATAAAGATCCAACATTTTCAGTCGCTATTCTATAGTAAAACAGATTTCAAACAATGAATTCACTGGATTTTTGTTTTTATGGTTTTTATCCGAAAGCTCTGGAAGAATGACTTAACAATATACTCATCAAATGAGGTAGTATTTGAGTGAATAAATTTGATCTTTAGGTCTGGAACACAACCTGAATATATTTTTGATCATTAAATTGAAGTATAAAACCAAATGACATGTTATCGACACCAAATGACATTATTTTTGACATTATTTTTGA
>JAQIWZ010001722.1:0-10912 GCA_034697245.1 Malaconothrus monodactylus
ATTTTTAACCAATCCTTATTGTTAATCATGATCTACTATTTATTACCGGTAGCCATAGCTTCGTATCGGATGAGAATGAAGCGGCTTATGCTCTATTTGAGGCAATTTAGATGCTGGCACTGCCAACAAACTAATAATCAACTTATAATCAACATCACTAAATAACTCATCAAATATTTTTTCTCAATTATGTTCTTTCAATTTTCGTTAGACCGATAAATTGCATGTAAAAAATCATTTCTATTTTAATATTCTATGAGTTAAGTCAATATTGTTCAGCCAAAAATCAATTCAGTACTTATAGTGAAATAACTTTGACATCAGTTGATCTGAATTTTTTCTCACAAATTTTCTCAGAACTAATTTATTATTAGTATTTTTTAAATAAACTTTCAACTTTTTTTTTATAAATGTTCAAATTCAGAAATTAAATAAAAATAAACCATTTTTTTGAATAATAATAGTAATATTGAACATATATATTCTTGAAAAGTCACAATGAACTAGAGTTAACATAAAGGTATTTGAATAATATTAATATAGTCTCTTTGAAACTTTTGTATTGTTTGATTCTCCTCTTACTGGTACTAACATAACAGTGCATAACAGACATTCCTAAAAGTTGTTCGCAAGTATGACTAAATACATTCCGACTAAGTGTAACATAAAATCAACTCATTATTGAAATAAAGATCCGATCAATCAATTTTTAACAGTCATATCATTTTTTAATTTTCCTTAATTTTAAAACAAATATTGATTTTATAGATCTTTCATTAAGCAATTATGTTACTCAAAACCATTTAAAATTCCAGATGGATTTACAGTTTTCCTTATATGTAACTCGATATGTTATGATTATTTAGTTAAAAAAGCTAATAATTTCATCAATTTTTCATTGAAAAAAAAATCTGTATTTTATTAATATTAAAATTATTTTTGATTCAAAAATTTAAAGCAAATTTGATCCATTTTTCATTGAAAAAAAGCTAACTTTCAAAGACTGATAATTTGTGAGAGTTTTTGATGATGTAAGCCTTTATATTTAATAAATATTTAATAATCTTGAAGCTATTTTGAAATGAGATACTCTAAAAGCTATGAAGTGGATCAGGAAATTCTCTCAATTTCGATAAAAATATGATTTTACGAGATTATAACTCATTAATTGTGAGAAAAATAATGTAATGTTCTATCAAGTATTGCAATAATGGTGTGCAAAACCCAATAAAAGGTGAGAACTGAAGAATGTATGTAAAACTGACAAAGAAAATAGAGTGCACAAGAGATGCATAAAGTAAAATAAAGTAAAAGTTATATGAGTTATATAGCAATATATCGTTGGACGACAAGGCCATCATTGGTTAAAGTGAAGAAAGAAATAAGAGATAGCATACCATAGCATCTGCCTTTCAAGAGTAGAGTGAAATACACTATAAGCACATACTATAGCATATACTATAAGGGCTTCTTTTTGCGATTTGTCGCGAAATCGTAAGCACGCGCACATCTAAACGAATAAGGTTACGACGTATATAAGATAGAAAAACCTTTGGCAACTATACAAAGCAGTAATTCTCAAAAGAAATTTGATGTGTAGAAACTCTGCGATTAGAATATGTTTTGTATCTTAGTTTCCCTGAAATGTAATGATGGCATTAATGTGAGTACCAGTACGAGTACCAGTATTAGTATCACATTTCCTTGATCTGATCCTACTTTTCTAAAATAACTATTGCAAAGGTGTGGAATATTAACCAATACGAATCACTCACTAATATATTCTTCATATATTTACTGTATTTTATAATTAGCTATCATTTAATTTAATAAAAAGCAACTAATTAGGGGGAAATAGATTATTATTTCAAATTTGCTCATATTTAAAATTAAACCTTATATTTAGACAAGATTTAAGGGTTGAATAAATCAAATTTATCGACATTTATATAAAAAAATGAGGAAATTTTGATTTTTGTTTGAAAAAGACTACAATTTGGTAGACCGATAAAAAAAAGTTGAAGAGCAATAAATACTAACTGATGCGCTAAAGTAAACCTAAGAGTCGAGACTGATATGAAATCTAAGACTCGTTGCATTTCGACTCAGTGTGTGATTACATGAAAAGCAAGTCAAAAACGTTGAAACGTTGGCGGTTTAATAATTTTTATCGACTAGAGACTGAAACTATGCAAATCACAGCAAATGCAACTAAATGTAGTGCAAAGTGCATGTGTGCCCACAAACAACTAGTTTGAATCTTATAAATCCGAAACTGTATACTAACAAACAAAAAGTTTAATGATGTAATTTTTGAAGGGAAATGCTTTACCCAACATATGCACACTCAACACAGCACTCAACTCAACACAGCCTCCTATCTTCCTATACAGATATCCCGGATATTCGTGATTATGCACCTGAATCAGCGTAAATAAATGCTATAACATTACACGACACTAACTCTATGTTGTAATAAAAAGCGAAGGTAATAGTAATAGTAATAGGAATAGTAATAGGAATAGTAATAGTAATAGCGGCTATCATTATGACATAGACTAAAAACTTATATGCGTAACAATAGAGACAATGAGACAGTAAAGTATATTTTAGCAAAGCTTATCATTTTCAACGTTTAAGTCATTTTAACCAATACTAAGTCTATCAAAGTGTTGAATGAAATTAAAAATAAAAATAAAATATACTTACAGTTTGTGAGTTTTATTAAATATGATCTCACTTTTGGAAAGTAATAATTGAGGAAAATTAGAATTGAAACAGTTATTGATTATTTAGGAACAGATCACATTTAGTCTGAAAATAATAAGAATCAAGAGAATAATAACACAAAAGAACTGAAGAATAGAGAGAGTGCCGGAACGGAGACGATCACTATATCACTATGGATTCACTTTAGCACAACATCAAAACACCTGAAGTTAGTTTGTCATTGGGTGAGCTATGAATATTCCGATAGCTGTGATAATATAAAAGAGAAAAAAGTAACTAGCGATAGAAAAAGTAACTATGGAAACTTCTTGTACACAGAAACAATTGGGTGGAGGCTGTTTGATGTACCGCCGCATCACCTGCGAGCGTGCACTCGAGCCGATCAATGCTGCGGAGGGCTGGCTTTTGACTCGGATCACTTCACAATATGAGCTGAGAAAAAACCTAAGGTATAGTCGACTCTATCCGAATAGATCTCAATAATGGATATAGGGATCGGTCGATTAAAATGACTCTACGAATGCAATTACATCAATCTTCGGCCAAGTTGTTACCGCTTTGCAAATCATTAACCAACAAAGCAAAACTTTGTGGTTGCATAGCAATAGGCAAAAGGACATAACAAGCTCTCTCTCTCTCTCTATCTCTCTTTCTCTCTCTCACTCTCTCACTCTCTCGCTCAATAGTAACCGTTCCCAAAATGGCTAAATAGAATTTACTGATGGAGATAGAAGTGTCGACAAGAAGAGCTGCGCCTTTAACTATTTAAATTCTAAGCTTTTAGGCTTTCAAATTCAGTCAATGCTTTTTAACGAACATTAATGACACGAAAATAAATTTTTCTTTATCAATGATAGGAAACTTTTACATAAGATATTAAAAAAAGAAGTTTGAATCGCAAAAATGTTTTGTTAGAGATTTGACTTATATTGACTTTGAGCAATATATTTTAGTGAAGTTAGGATATATACTTAAATGAGTTAGGATATATTCTTCTATAACCTAATATATATTCTTCTATAACCTTATATATTACTGAATGCAAATATGTCAGACAAAATCAGTGACACATTGCAGGAAGTATTACATACTCACAGGAAAGTAAATGCCGTGATATAATTTGTTGACAATGATAAAAAGTTTTAGTCTCTTAGCGACGTAGATGTGCAACATCCAAGTATATCACGTCATTAATAACCTGATATGCGTTTGGGTGCGACCGACTTTATCATTTTGAGAATGAATATTGCTATTGCTATAGCTATTGCTTAGTTGCACTCATTGACCACACGCACGCATGCATGAAATAAAAGACAAAAAGAAAACGAGAGAAACACCAAAGAAACATCTTTTGCGATATTCACTCTGGAATGATGTGATGCCTCACACAATACATTGTATCACACAATGGCTTCAATAGAATTAGTTTCTGACCTATAAAATAATACAAACTGATGTAAAATTGATGAATAAAAAATTCTATTGTCCTCTCGCTTAATATCTGGCAATATATTCAGTATTAACGAAAAGATAAATAATGCTTAAGATTTACATTTGAATAGGAAATGAGTGCGAAATTGAACCCATGCTTTTGTTTATTGACGTTAAGCTTCGAACTGATTCTCACATTAATGATTTGAGTTGAAATAGTGATCAATGATTTTGCTAATTATGTGACTTTTTTTACATATATTAGATCTGAAGTGAAGCGATACAAAAGTACAAAATGAAGCAAAGGCTTCATTTGTTAGAAGTATTGAAAAGAAATCGAGTGGTCTCACACACAGTACTACTCAGTACTGCAAACACAACTATAGTATATATATAAATATAATGCATCAAAAGGACAGTAACTTTTAAAGTAAGAATGTCTTCAATTTGAAGCATTCAAACTTTTCAAATAAAGCCCAGTATTAGTCACTAGTGTGAGCCCAATGATAGCGTCAAAGAAGAAAAAAAAGCATCATTTTCGCAATAGATGATGATGATGAGCAAAGCTTGGTTGGTTTTGGTTGATATGGTACCAGGCATTGGTAGCTTTGCTAATGCTTTTTAATGTTGTGTGATGTGTGTGCAGGTGAGTCACGCATGGAAGCAAAATGATTTGGCAAATGGACAACAGCATCCTCATTATTCTAGAATTGATATTTCTATCTATTTCATTGTAAGCATCAGCACAACAACAAAAAAATATTGTTATAATACCTCTACAGTAATTGCAGCAAAAGCCAAATCTACTACAATATCATTTATGTGGATAGTATTATATAAACGAACTGTATATCATATGTACCGTACCTTAACATATGAGTACATATGAGTACAAGTGTGTGTCTTTTTTTGTTTTTAACTACAATATTGGTTTGCGGAAAATCTCAATCTCAAGGCAATTATATTGCATTACTTGACAATATCTCATTCGTTAAAGATATGACTATTTCAAGTTTTGTTCATAGCTTGGAAAAGGGGTCTACTTTTGAATTTTCTTCTCAGAGCTTTAGCTAATTTTGACACAATTATCAGATAAATATATTAAATAGAAAAGACTCACCTTATTTCATACAAGTCATGAGTAGATTAACAAAATAAAACGTAAAAATATTTAAATGTGCACAGATATTAAGTTGAGAGCCGAGAGTCTTAGCGATAGCAACAACAACAACCTGCAGACACCCATAAATAATAGTCTCAGAGAAAAACTTTTGGTATTGAGTATTGAGTTGGTGTAGCGTTTTCTCACTAGTGTCTTAACAATCGTAGTGAATCATGAGAGCAAAAACATCCCCTGCACTGAATTGGGCCTCAACAGTAAAATATGCTGCGCTTGTCTCTCAGTCTCTGTTTCTCTCTCAAAAGTACAGCCATCACAAGTACAGCCATCACAAGATCCAACAGAGTGAGAGCGAAGTCAAGTCTGTAGGGATTGGGCTGTGGTTCACATTGCTTAAGGCGAAAAAAGGGATGACTTTTTCAAACACCTGAGTGAACATACGCAGGAAGAAACCCACAATCTGGAGTCATTACCACACTCCAAAACTTATGGAATGGAGTGAGTTCGGGAGCATTACGTGACGCTCCTCGTTGGCAAATACTGTAGCGCTGCGGATATGATGAGAAACAGTATATGATGAGTGCTTTAACATGTGAGCCAGAAAGCAGGAAAACACATTTAGTGCATTAGCTGGAAGCAGAATTGAAGAATCCCTAACAGCACAATACACGCAGGACATCCCAAGCATGACGGATCAGAGGGCAAACACCCAAAAGAAGCTACTTTCAAGACTTCTTTATTGTCTTTTTAGTCTTTTTCTGAAATCATAGCAAGCATCCAACCAATGAAACGCCCGAAGGGAGTAAAGGATCCATGAAAGCAGGCATATATCATCTCAGTATAAAGATTTAAATTTCATCATATAGTAGAATATCACCCACTATTAAATCTGTGTGTCATTATATGCAAAAATCGTAAAAACTATTTCAAAAAACTCTAAATTTCACAATTCCGTGATGTCTTCAACTCATAACTACTTTTCATAGTTAGACAACATTGTATTGCACGATAACTTATTGCATTGCATTATATGCACGCATAAAGCACTAGATAACGAACTACGAACTACTTTATGAATCACTTCCATTATATGTATTACAATTTTTTCCTTTTTTTAAAGGTATATAAAAAAAGTTTTTGATGAAGTAAAGAATATCAAAAACTCACTGAATTACTAATAAAACTAATACAAACCCTAAAATCCACTCAATTGTAAGCCAAAAGCTTTTAGCATTAAAAGTGGATTAAAAGTTTTTTGACTTTATAAAACTCTCCTAAACTCAATTCTCATCATCAAAATTACTCAGATCTTGATAGAAAATAGTGTATATGTGCGAAAAAATCATATTTTGCAATTGTTATTATAATTTAGAGTAATTTTCCAACCAATAAAACACATTAAGTATTCAGTTAACAATTCAGATGTTAGAGAATCAGTTAAGTCTCTCATCCGAAAAGAGCAAATCTCGAGAATAACACGACATTTCATTTCCGGGCGAAGCGCTTATTAAAATTAAAAGCTCGACGGAGTCATCAAATTAAAAGTTATTAGGAAAACAGTGCTTGAGCATACTTTAGAAATACTCAAATTTGTTAACTCTTAAGTCATTTGATATTCATAAATACTTTTTTTGTTCCTGAAATTACAAATTACTTGTCGTAAGACAGCATAGTTTTAATTTGAGAAAACTTATTATGATTACGAATTGCAAGGCATGCGTAACAATACACTTAACTTAAGTTCATTATCTCGAATTCAAGTCATGATTTGTGAACTATTTTTGTCATTTGTGACTTGAAAAAGAAAAATTTAAAACTTAAAGATCCGTCATTTTTACAATAAAAATTATTATTCAAGTAATGAATTTACTCGAAATCGACTTTAAATTACAGCCGACAATGTGATAGCTTTACTACAATCTAACTAATGGTAAAAAATCAAAAGTTTGAATTTTTTTTTCTGAGCCAAGTCGTTATTGGAGCCGATCAGTCGATTGTTCCCAATACGAGATAACGAGGGGCTTATGTTATCAGAAGGAAAGCTCTAACTGTAAAGATTTTCAATCAGTTTGAGAGGAGTGCAACTAAAGTACTACTACTCTCTCTCTTTCTCTCTCTCTCCATAAGAAGCTGCACACACACAACATATACAACATTATTATTATTATTATTATTTTGAAGGCATAGCAAAGGTAGAGGCAATAGCAAAGGCAAGTGAGGCAAGTGAGCAGGTGGGAAACGTAGCTATTTTAAAGTCTTGAGAGATATATTGGGGGTTAGTATTGAGAAAAGAGACTATCCCTAACCTGTCAGACAATGAAAATTGAAGGGGAAACGGGATGGAAAATGCTATAGTCCGCATCCTACACATAAAGCGCGGCACTGCTGTGAGCCACTGAAGAGCAAATAACATCCCGTCCCCAACTGCCTGCCTGCAACTGCCTGTTGCATTCCTGACATGCATCTGCTCACTATGTGCTCACTATGGCGGTGGTGGTAGTGGTGGTTGTGATCGTGCAGATGCACATAAAATACTTTGATGAATATTCTCTGCACAAACGAACTGCACTTTTCTTCATAAATAGGATCGCATACATCACATCAAAGATGTCCAATAATTCTTCTCACATCACTATTTTTGTGCGATATCATTCTTGTGCTCTGACTTTGAATGACTAAATATGCTTTTTAAATGCTAGATATGCTCGAAATGTTAGAGTCACTGCATTTGGAAGAGATGTATAAATCGGAAAAAACTAATATAAATACAGAGTAAAGTCACTATTCATTTTTGCTACTAATAAAAAGGGCAAACACTTGCACACAAGTATAACTCCATATTCATAACAAGATTAATAGTAATGATGTTCTCAAAATTCTAATACTGCATAAAATACTGCATAAATAATAATACATTACAACAAGTTTAGGAATAAATATTGTTTAAATGTGAACATCTCTTTGTTATTTAAATATAAGTTTGAATAGATGTGAACCTTAATTGCCTTAAAATCTGATAGAAAGAAATGTCAATGAGTACAGAAATGAAATCGTATTTCGTATTTAATTAGATTAAGAGAGAAAAAAAGAAGAAGAGAAGAAGAAATGAAATTCATAGTGAGGTATCGTATCGTCAACTGGAAAAGCATAAGTGGGTTAATGACTTAAATGAAGAGCAGTATCAAAATCTGTTTGGCACAAAAGGCAGTGACTAGTATTTGGCGTCCCAAATAATCCGGAGTGTAGTACAAAAACTGTTTTTATAATATGTTCGCAATCCTTGTTTGTCAACAGAAACAATAAGCCGACAGAAGTGAAATCATGAGAATCATTAAAAACTCAAATTGCAATCATTATTATGCAAAAATGATTTGGGAGGTGGAAGTGTAGGCATCACCTTATTTGTGAGCTTTATATGAGTTTTAGGATTACTCCTCAGGTGATTCAGTGCACATCAATTGAGGTCATGAGATGTTAAGGATATGACGAGTTTAAAAAGACAAAAATCAAACTCTCTTAAGATGAGGTGAAAAGAAAGCGAGGCTTAAGTTTATGAATACAAACTAAACGAACGCCCATTACTGAGAACACTGTCTCAAGTGTCGCAATAATGATTACTCGAGAATATAAAGAGTAGTCCACCTAAAAGAGGACATCCGAACGGAGTCGCTCTGATAAGTGATAAGACCCACACAATACTAGCTTTTCAAACATATTATTACTACTCCTCGTATACATTACTAATACTTTTATATATTTTATTCATGATGTGTTGGATGTGATAATGCAATCTATGATGAAAACAGAGCACAGAGCAGGCGCTCGTCAAGAAAGTGCTAATTCAAATCTAGTTTTTGCTCATTCAAAGTTGTTATAGAGTTTGAGCGTATAGTTATGTTCAGTGTATCGCAATGTATAGTAAACTATAGAATTAGGGTCCCATTTATAGTTGGTATCGGTTGGTGGGGAACTTCATCATCTGTGGTGTTCAGTGTGCTTAGAGAGCCACTCATATTTCTGTTTCTGTTGTGTAGTTGCCCCACAAGAGCCACAGTTCAATGCTGCCCGGATTGCTCCCATAGTAACATATCTCATCCTCAGATAAAGCAAACTTGCAAAATGTTACTCGACTTACAGCTCCTGAATTCCAATACTGCATCACAAATAAAAAAGCAGCACAAATAATATCATATTCGCGGCACTCATATCATCGAATGACGCGAATAAAACATAGGCGTATAAAACTTTTTTGTTTGTTGATTCCAATGAATCGAAAAGATAATACACTTGCAATACACACATGAGAGTGTAATTCACTAACGCATTTGGTACTAATGAAGGACGAATCCTCTCTCAAAGTGACCTTCTCTGTGATAATCAATGTGATGAAGAATGCTTTACAACAGTTGAGACTATTATTGCATATTTTTTTTCAAATCTTTTACCTGCGAATCGAATGATTCTGGGGCTCAGCTCAAAGATAATACTGTATTAGTTCCTCAAATGATGAGTGCCAGCAAATTATATCTATCAAACTGATGACCTATAAGTTGACTTTTTCATCAAACAATTACTAACTATTAAATAAATATATTTATTCACATCACACATGAGTTCTGTTTCTAAACTGTTGTTTCAAATTATTATAAAAGGTTTCATTTTTATGATGAGGGCTTATCTATGACTCGAACAATACTTTATATCAATACATATTTTTCTCTACATTAAAATATATACCAAATTTTTACATAAACTTAACTCAAATTATAATAATAAAAAACTTTTTAAAGGTTTTAAAAGATTGAAAATTGAAAAGATTTAAAGTTAAAACTGTGGACATAAGAAATATTTATGAGTAAAAGCGAGTTTTAAAGCACAGCCACTCTTGAGCCTTATGTGATGCGGCGTTTCTTAGTATTAGTCCGAAAAGAGCCACTTGTGAGCCATAGCTATAGCTATAGCCCAACTCACCCACTGTGCAAACATCCCTTAAACTACACTCTCCTCTCATCCCAACTCAAAACTGAGGCATTTCTACTATAACTATAATAATAACTAAATAAAATACTCTTACCTTTACTATTATTTGGCATTTTCTGTTTTCTTCGACTATTATTTTTAGCCATATTTACTACTTTTCATCAATAATGATGTTTATTAGGATTAAATAGTTGTGAGCGTTTGTGGAGTTTGTCATCAATTGAGGACTGAATGAGAGAACATTCGCTGACTTGTGAGTCTTTCTAACAAAACAGTCTCACATTTTTCCGCTATTGGGATCTCAAATGCATTACTGCAGTCAAAGAGACGTCATATAAAGTGGATTGACTACATTCACACTCAGTGTTCCAAAAGCATCAAATCTGAGCTACACTAACGCCACATCTTTAATCTCAATCAAGTCTTCCACTTTAGTTTGAATCAAGTTCTCCACGATTTTTTTTGACTCATTTTATCATTTGATCGTTAATTAGTTAACGCTTCAACTTATTTAGTATTCAATGTTTGACTTTTGCTAACTTTCATAAACTTTCATAAAAAACTTTATAAAGAGAAAAAACTTTATAAAGAGAAAAAACTTTATATAGAGAAAAAACTTTAAGACCAAAACTTGAATATGCATTGAATAGA
>JAQIWZ010001723.1:0-10910 GCA_034697245.1 Malaconothrus monodactylus
ATGACTCTCAGACTAAATATGAGGCAGTTTTTGAAGTTTCGATTTCTAGTAGTTATGATTTTATGACCAGATTCTTTACAGAAAATATTTCTCTAAATTCAGTCAAAGTCTCGGAAGCAATAGTTAAAGAATCGATGACTTGTAATGTTGTGTTTGATTTACAACCGGTTTCTGTCATTAAGATCTATGGCTTTAGGTTTAGAACAGATTACGAACAGATGAGAATTCCTTTAGATATAAGTCGTGTTAGAGTTGCGGTCAATCGCGAGAGTAATCAATGGATTGAAGGAAAAGTATTACCACTTCCTTCACCTGATAATAATCTTATCCATCAATTATTGCACAGTTTTTGGTGAACTTATCTTTTTTATGGATCAGATTTTAAGTCAATTCAATTTATAATTGAAATTATAATTCAATATATTATTTCATAAAACTATGAATGAGTCAAATA
Organism: Malaconothrus monodactylus; assembly: GCA_034697245.1. Classification (NCBI taxonomy): domain Eukaryota; kingdom Metazoa; phylum Arthropoda; class Arachnida; order Sarcoptiformes; family Malaconothridae; genus Malaconothrus; species Malaconothrus monodactylus. Next base: position 455 of record JAQIWZ010001723.1, read on the forward strand.
TTGTTTGTAATCTTTTTTTTGTTATTTAATCACAAATGAATTGAAAATAAATGAGTTTATGAATTATGTGCAATATTTTTTGGCTTTAAAAATATTTCTTTAATTAGTTATAAAATTTGTTTATTTTTTTTCTTAAAGTTTTCTAAACCTCTCGCTATTGACTCATTACAATCAGTTTGGGTTTTGAGGCTTTAGTTTAAGTCTCGATTTCTAGTGATATTGATTTTGATTTAGAAAATCCAGAATTAAATACTAGCGATTGGGTTGAAGTTTCAGAAACTGTTATCGATATCGGTTATGGGATTTATTGTAATTCAGAGTTTGATTTACCAACTGTTTCAGTCATTAGAATAAGTGGCTTTCGGTTCACAATCGATGACACAGTCTATAGAATTCCTCTACTCATTAAACGTTTAAGATTTCCGATCAGTCATACGAGTGATCAATGGATTAAAGGAAAAATGTTATCCATTTCTTCAAATATTGATCAAAAGTTTCATCAGATTCTGCCTCGCATTCAATTTAATTGACTTAAATATTAATTAAATTTAGTTTTGAAAACATTTACCTCTTATGTCATCAATAAGTTTATGTCATTTTTCGTTATTTAAAGTTTTTAATTAATTGATATCTATTTATATTGTAATAGCTTTTAATATATTGTAACTCAAAACAAGTCTTAATATAATTTTAATATCTTTTATATAAATGAAGAGATAATTATATTTTCAGAATATCGATTGTATGAAAGTTTTTATTTGACTTTAAATAATAATATTTTTGTTTAATTTTGTTAACTTTCAAAAATAGTTTTAATTTTAAATAAAATTAATATCAAAAATATCCAAAATCTTATTATTTTCAATACATTTATCAATCCATTGAGGATTAACGATATGAAACTTTGTAACATTTCTGCGATTAATATCTCTGAAGTGGTCGACTCTTTCTTTATCAAAACAGACAACATATGACGGCTTCTTATCGATTGCCTCAACAATAGTCGAGCCATAAAAACGTAATTGACTTTTAACTAATTTAACCAAAAGCTGATCATTAGTCACATAATTATCGACAAAAACTCTTAAAATCCGAAATAAACTAAACTCCAAACGATCGTTCGGCCAATACTCGAACTCAATGTCAGCGATTTGTAGACCAGACAAGAGTTTAATAACACTCAAATCAGTCATCTTTTCGAACATTTCCTTCAGCTCTAACTCATAGATATCTTCCGTAAAAGAATCGCCAAATCTGTCAAACTTTTGCTGAATTGCATTTTGAGTCTGTTTTGTTTGACTCCACATATCGTTCGGATTCCAATCAACAAATCTCTTTTCGTTAACACATCTCAAAAGCCAATCGGGTTTCACGACATTATATTTACCACTATTTATATATTTCTTAACAATAATAGTGTTGTTATTATTGGCAACAATACAGAAAGTTTTTCCCGGAAGCGGTGCAGCACTTAATTTGCCTCCATTTTCAACAATCAATTTTTCCAATGAATTCTTCGTATATTCATTACAAACACCACTAAAGGGCGCGACAAAAAACTCTTTATTTTCAAACAAATGTCTCTCAATCTTAACGTCCTTTACGTCAGCTATTTTATTAAGACTCGAAACAGTCGGCCTTTCTATTAGTTTCCTCTTCTTCTTTTCCGGCTCTACATTATAATCATCACTATTAAGACTATTAGAGGCAAGAGTTCCCTGACTTTTCATTTGTTCCAATTCTCTGAAAGACATGCATTGATGCCATTCCTTATCGTCTCTTATTTTCATGACTCTCGGAAACCTAAGCGTATAATTAGTCCGATATTCGCCATTGGATTGCATTATTTCCGAAGCTTTGACTTGAAGTACGACTGAATTCTTGGGATCGATCCAAACTTCAGGTTCCAGTTTTCCCAACTCTAGAAAATTGGGCGCTTTCTTCTTATCAAACTTTTTCCAATGAGTTTCTAACTTCTTCTGCAGATCTCTAAGTTCTTCACTCGTATAACCCGTTCCTACTCTCGAAATGCTAATAAACTTTTGCGGATTATTGTCTTCAGACTCCTTAACAGCCAATAGAAAGTGAGAAATTCCTCCACGACTTCCATAAAATCCGCCCACAATTAGTAAATCCAATTCATCCATAAGACCGTCGATATAATCAGGTTTGAGTTTAAACCAACCGCCGCCTTGTCTTTTGTTTAGTTTATACACAGAATCCAATAACTTAACAATAATTCCTTCTTCTCTTCTATCGATCGCAATATTTAGTGATTCAATAATTTCTTCCTTAGACTGAGAGCTCTTCCTTTCGGCCAATTCTAACCTATGTTTGACTGGTTTTATAACCGATTCCAAAATCTTTAGTCTTTCTGCTAATGGCTTTCCGGTCAGTACTTCTCCGTTGAGGTAAAGGATATCAAAAACAATAAAAAGCGGATGTATTGTTGTCTCATTATCTTTAAGTCGTTTGATATCAAAATCTCTTTCGGTCTTAAGAATAATTTTATCACTGCTAGTGTCGTAACCTATCATTTCTCCGTCTAATATACAACTCATAACTCTATCGCCAAAAGCTTCGGAAATAAATGGACACAAATTTTGACTAAACGATTGCGTGAAATCATTACAATTACGACTATAAAACATATAATTATTTAATTGTTTATGCATTTGAAACCTTTCGCCATCATATTTCACTTCAATCACAAACAACTTATTGCTTAACAATTTATCGATTGATTTAATTTTAACTCTTTCTGAAAGCATTGGAGAGAAAGACGAAAACAAAGACAAACTTAAGACACTCAGAGGTATCTCAGGATCTGATAAATCGGTACAAACTTTAAGTAAACTGTGATTTGTTTCGTAATATTCTTTAGCGTCCGAATGAAAACAATTAAGAATAGAGTTATCGCCAATTCCTAAACGCATTTCTTTTAATAAAATCCTAACAAACCATTTGTTCTCGAGTGCAGTCGTATTCCTAATAAATCTTTCGAACACTTCCTCCGCGTCTTTATGTCTGTTCTCTTCGTAAGCGTTTGCGATTCGGTCCAAATATTGATGTAATTCTTCTAAACTAATGGTTCCGTCAATTCTTCGAGATCTCGGTTTCATTATCTCATACAAAACGAGTGCGAAATCTTTAATCTCATCAGCAGTTCCCTTATTATAGTTGAGTAATTTGTTGGCGTCTTCTGATTCACGATTAAGACCTAAAACATTGAAGTATTGTTTTCGCAATTTATCGATTTTGAAGCCATAAGCAGTTCGACCTTCGTATCCATCATTACTATCGATGTTATCATTTGATCGTTTGATGTCTTTTGACGGACACAATAGTCTTAAAGCTGGATAAAAGTTGTCTTTAGTTTTACTTTTCCACCAATTGATGAACTTTTTTACGACGTCTTTCTTATCGTTTAAACCCTTTTTAATCTCTATTTTTTCGCAAAGTTTACAAAAGTCTTCAAATTTAACTTTACTTATGAACGAATCGTTATTATCATTAATGTTATTGTTATTCAGATTTGAAGTCATTTTTAAACCAATTTATCATTTGATTAAAGACTTAATTTCAAAACTTACGGCAATACTGAATGCAAAGATATCTTTGACTGAATGTAAACAAACGTTAGAATTTCGCCCTAAAAATCATGTGTTAGTCAATAAAGGGATCGTTTGTGTAAAAAAAAGTTTTTATAACTTTTCTTTGAACTTATGTTAAGTTTTATTATTTATTTTTAATTTGATTTTGAAATTAATTGACATTTCAATGAATGGAAAACTTTTAATTAATGGATAGAAAATCCAAAAAACTATTTACTGAAATAATATTCAACTCAAACTTTAATTGTGAATAAATAACTTATGAGATGAAAAAAAAGTTTTTATTACATAACAAATAGTTTTCTTTAAACACATTAATCATTAGAACATTGGGTTAAAAGCTTTGAGAAAGTTCATAAATTGAGAAAATAATTAAAAATAAAATTGAAAATTCATGTTTTGGATTCATTATTCAAAACCGCAGTTCCGTTTTTAACCGAAAAAGTCCAGTAATGTTTATTAACACAAGTGACCAAACAGCCATCCAATCCTTTATGAAAAGTATAACTTTTATCGTAATTATAAATAATATTAGAATTTCCGCCAATTATTCCGTCGACACGACAGTCAAAACTATCACTTAATAAAGCGTTTTCTTTCAACTTATTGATAAGAACTGGTGTGTTATAGGCCTTAACAAAACTTATTGCGATATAATGTGGTGTTCGCTCTTCTCTAATGGGACCAAATTCGCTGTCATTCAATTTCTTGATTCCGGTATCAGTTATTTGATTGCATAGAAGTTTTCCCGGAACCCAATTTGACACGTATTTAATGTCGGCCACAATAGGATGTGACTTACGAATGAGAGCTAAGTCGCTATGTATTTGTTGGTAAAGTTCTTTTGGCGGTTCTAATAAAGCGCTTGCCTTTTCTAAAGCCATAAACTTGGCCTCAGTGTCATTAAAAGCATAACATTTAACTGTAATCAACATTAAGACAATCGAAACCAACAAAGATTTCATTATTTCACACAATAGAAAACTTTTAAAAACTTTAACAAAGCGGAAAAGCGATTAACAAAATGTTACAATTTTTTAATATTTACTAAACTTTTTTGCAGTTTAAAAACATATTGACAATGAAATGAAATAATGGGCACATAAGAGAAAAGTTGAATATTTTCTAATTGAAAACATGTGGACTAAGGCTTTAAAAGTTAAAATGTTGGGAAATATGACCTTTCAATGGGTTAACTCATTATAAGACGAATTTGTTTAAAAATACTTTGCATTCGTTTAAGTTCTTTTGAGTACTTTTGGGGCAAAAATACAAGTTTTTGGACGGATTCCCTCAACTTTACTATTTGATTGGCCGCTGAGAAAGAGAGAGTAGTCTTTAATTTTATTGTTCCCTCGAATGCCTTTTATTGACTCAACTAAATAATAAGGAAAAACTACTCTCCTCTTTATCCCAACTGATATAGAGATATAACCCATAAATAAGTTAAACAAATATCAGCAAAATGTAAACCTTTGGTTCAATAAAAATAATGATCAGTCAATTTTTTTTGGATCAAAAATTTTCATGAATTGAATCAAAGATTTTTTTTTATAGCAAAACTTTAATTTTTCAGTCATTTTTTCAAATGGTTTTACTTTTATTTTTATTTGATTTATGAAAGGCTTGGTTCCAATGTTTAGAACCGCTTAACCTCTGGGTCTTTACTGGTTTGAGAACTGGTCATAACTAGTATTAAAGCTGTTTTATTGATATCTTTATCGTGAAAAGCAAGTTGACAAAAATGATAAAAACTGATCAGAACTTACTTTTCAAAAGTTTTAATAATAACTTATTACTCATTTAAACTAAACTCGAGTTTTAAAAGTTTTTAATTACTTTAAATTAAAAAATTATTCAAATTAATAATTATTTTCAAGTTCTTGACTATTAAATAACTTTTATTTATTTATTTCATTCAAATGAAAACTTTTTGAAAATTAAGTTCAAGTTTTAATTTTTAAAAATTATGAAAATTAAATAAAAATTTAAATAAACTTAAGTGAAAAATATTTTATATTTAGCGCCAATTTTTAAAGTTTTAAATTGATTGACAAATCGATTTCATTCCAAATCTCTTCAAATTTATCATAAAATATGTCATCAAACGAGTGAATATTTTTGTCCCCTTTTCTCATATTTTAGTTCAACTCAAAGGCAATCAATAATAAAATTGAATTGAAATAAAAGACATTATTGTCACGTATTTCTCATGCGTTTGAATGTAAACAAAACCAAAGCATTCGCAAAACATAGTTATGGAAACGAAAAATTCACGACTTGTTTACTGTTGAAAAATGTTTAATAAATAGGTTTAAAAAATTGAATTTAAATCTGAATTAAAAATCAATCAATAAATTGAAGACAAATATCGATATTATGACAGAAATAATAGACAAAAGTTCGCTATTTTTCAGCCAAAGCGAAAGCGATTTTATTATAATTATTGGCGACCGAAAAATTCCTGGTATTCAACAATTCATTTTCAATTAATTTATGATTTAATTAATTAATTATTTATTTTTTTGAATTGTTTTTTAGCCCATAAATCAGTTTTGATGTCTTCGAGCGAATACTTCAACGCTTTATTCAATAGCGAAATGATTGAAACGAAAACTAAAGAAATATCACTTAAGGAAACGCTAATCAAACCCTTTATTATTGTCTTAAAACTAAGTTATGGTCTGGTTATTACCGAAGAGGAATGGCTTGAAATCAAAATTCAAGAACTGTTTGAGTCGATAATAACCGCAAATAAATATCAATTCATTGAATGCGAGAAATTGTTGTCTCAGAAAATGATTGATATTTTTTCGTTTAAGATCTCAGACTTTGGCGAAGAGTCGGATCGATTGGTCAATAAATCAAATGATAATTCGTCGTTAACGATATGGGAATTGTTAGAAATGGCAAAACTCCATAATCTTATGTTTTTGATTGATTTGTGTCTTATTTTCTTTGACGAGAATATCAGTTATGCCTTTAAGACATTCGATAAACAGTTTATTTCGGCCGATATTCTTCTGGATGTCATAAGTCGTGACACTTTTGGCGCTAAAGAGATTGATATTTTCAAAATAGTCGAGAAATGGATTCATAAACATAGGATTCGCTATAATTTGAAATGTATTGAAGAGAAACTACTTCTCGAGAGCGTTAGACTAACTCTCATGTCATTAGAAGAGTTGAACTCAATTGTAGTCAAAAGTGGTTTATATGAAACCGAATTTATCGATCATTTAATGAAACACGAAATGACTGGAGATTTGGCACTAAATAACCGGATATGTTATGAAAGCGGAAAACTTTTTAGCGCTTATTCTTCTACTGAAACATATCTGAGAAATGAAGAGAAAGTGACCGTTTGTGTAACTTGTCTTTTGCCAATGCCTACAAAAATGAATCACATTATGTTCAGAATAAGGCCTCTATATTGTGGTGAAAGTCAGAATCCATTTAACGTCAATTACTGGATTGGAGTTCCGGACAGTAGTGCTGAGAATGGCTTTCGAAAAGTTATTGATTACAAACAATATTCATGTAAAGGAGAACAAGATCTCTATTTCGAGGCACCGTTTGTCACAAATAGTATTCGTATTTGTCTCGAAAGTAATCGCGAAGTCATCGAAACTAATGAAACACCAAATCTTCACTTATTTTCTGATCGAAAACAATTCACAATTAATTCATTGTGTTATGAGTTCAGCAAAAATCCGCTCAAATTAATTGACAGCTGTATTGTTCCCGAAACTAATATCGGCACAAAATATGGTGTCGATTGTTATTCGCCTTTTTTTGGCGATCAATACAATCAATATCTCAATGAAATAGTTCTAAATCAAAATGATTTTCATCTGAATCCTCGACACTATTCGCTCAGAAGTCTTGAATTAAGATCTCATTTACCGGTCGCTAAAGAATTCAAAAATTTAATTCAAGTTCCGATCAGAGACTTTGACGAACGGTCGCCGCCTTATTATATAATACGTTTAGCGCAACCTATTTTTGTCGATAGTCTACAGTTCGACATCTTATTAGAGAACAAGAGTTTCCGATACGACGAAATACCGACAGCTGAGTGTAAAGTCGAATTCTGTTCAGAATATGGCCGCGATTTGCGTTCTGCCGATTGGAAAACAATTAGCGAAGACTCATATATAAGGCATTCGGGTTTTTATAATTTAGAGTTTGATTTGCAAAAAGTTTTAGTCATCAGAATAACTGGTTTCCGATCTAATAGTGATAGAAGTGTTAGATATCCGTTGTATATCAAGAATTTTAGTATTCCTGCAAATCGCTCGTCGTCTAAATGGAGTCATGGCTTTAATTTAGGTATCAATTGATTGTTCAAAAAAAAGAGTTTTATTTTTGTTTAAGAGGTTCTGTATATCTAGAAGTTATTGAATTATAGAATTTTGTTGCGCAGAATTTAAAACACTTAATGCCTTTCAATCAAAATTGATATCTATTTCAATACAAAGTCTTTTTGCTATTACTTGGGATTCAATATTGAAGACAATCAAACGATGAATGACATGAATATTGGTTTTGCGAACAAATATTAGTTCAAAACTTATTATTTATTTTATTATCATTTCAAACATTTAATTAATTAAAGTTTAGTCTTTTTTCTTTCTCTCTCTCTCTCTCTATCAAAATAAATGATGCATTCTATCGATTGTCTAATTATATATTTTTCTCATATTCCTAATAATTGATTAAGATTTTAATCATTAAATATTAGCTCTCCTTTTAGTGATAAATCTTTCTTAAGAACAAAATTAATTTATTTTATTCTAATCATAACTATTGGATTCGCGCTATTTATTGATCAGTTTATTCATTGATATATACTTTTCAAGAGAAATATTGATAATTATCTTCTAGTTATAAATAGCCTTTACTTTATATTAAATTCAATGCGTTTTATATAAATAAGTTGTTTGTTTGAGTTGTAAAATACGTTAAAATGTTATTGGATTTAAATTTTTTTTACTGACAGTTTATTTTTTTTCTCCAAAACAAAATCAGTCACGGATTTAATCGTATTTATAATTATGTAATTAACTGTTTGAATATCTTTTAAAATCATTCAAAGAATATATGAACTGTTTTTTTATTCAATTTTAATAATAAATGTCAACTTTAAGATTGAATTAATAAAGAAATTGAGTTTTATTTTATCAATAGTTCTGAAAACTTTTTAATTTATTGAACTTTTGAAACTTTTTAAGCAATTGATTTAAAGACTTATAATTTTTAAATAAAATTTTACATAAAAACTAATAAAAAAAATCATAACTTTTATAGCAATCAATTACTTTTATCCCATAAAAGCCCATTTCATTAGCATTATTATGTAAACAACTATTTGTTCGCTTCAATGATTTCTCTCATCATCATTAAAGTCAAAGTCATTAAAATTGAAGGAAATGTGACGCAATCGATATATAGTTAACAAATTGCAGCACAAAAATACTCATAACGCAACTACTTCTTCCTGACGGATGTTATTTTTAGCTCAAACTACATGTTAGTTAATCGCAACAATCTTAATAATCATAACATTCATGTTGAATAAAAAATTATTGCAACTTCGTATAAGTGCAACCCTTTCTCTATAATTCGTTTTTTCAAAATGTTATTCAATGTTAATATTCATCAAAAAACTATAATTTTAGTGCTTTTGAAATTTATTTTAATTGTTGAAAGTTGTGATCGAAATAATAATGAAATGCATTCCTGTTTACACAGATATCTAGAAAGAGATTTCTCAGTCATTGAAGATCTGATCCAAAAATCACCTTATAGTCCAAGAACTGGTCAATTAGTTATTGACGAAAGAGAGTTGACTGATATGTGCAATAACTTGTTAGAGTTGAGATTTTGTTATGAGAGTTTTTTATATAAATGTTTTTCATTTCCTAATTATTCAAATTTAAAACGTGTTATCAAAACAATTAGTGCTGTTTATCATCAACTTTGTGATCAACATAGGAATGGATTAAAAATGTTAATTGAAGGCGGATTTTGTATTGAAGAAACTCGAAAAATAACTTATTGTAATGAAAATGAGTTCAATGTTAGGCATAATTTGAAATGGCCTTTAATTGTGCCCAAAATGTTGCGCTTTGAAGTTGGTTTTGAGGCTTGTCTTTCGTTAACTATTTATAAGAAATGCTTATTTAATGCAATGCAATATAAGTGCGAAAATATTTCTCTTATTATTTGGAATAATACTATGAATGCCTTAATTAATGAGTGGTGCAATAGTTCTGGAGGTTTATTAAGGAATCAACTCTTAGTTTTAGTACAAATTGTGAGCATTTATTTTTTCAATTTAAAACTTTTAAGTTTTTAAAAGTTCGTTAATTGATATAAATTAAGTTTTTTGTGTATTTAAAAAATTAATTATTTTTTATAAATAAATAGAAATGAACTCAAACTTCAGAGTAATTATGAGTCGAAAAAAAGTTTACCTAAACTGAAATGAATTTGAATAAGAGTTTGGATTTCTTTAAACTAAAAATACAGCACTTTTTTATTTGAATTTAATATTCATTTCTCTAAATTATCTGAACTTTTGCGTAAACTCTTTTCAAACTTTTGAGCTCTTCTATTTTGATTTTAATAAACTTTTTGACGCCTTTCGTCTTGTTTTCATCAGTGATTGTCTTTTCATATTTGACTTTCTTCTTGAAAGCCTTTAGAAATCCGATGAGTCGTGAATATAGTCCAAAACAAGTATTCCATTCCTTTTTGTCAACAACTTTTTCGTCCTTCAAATGCTCGAAATAGATATAACTCCAGAAAAGCATGTCTTCTAATAACTCACCCAAACC
>JAQIWZ010001724.1:0-10900 GCA_034697245.1 Malaconothrus monodactylus
ATTCACAGTATTCTAAATGCTGAAAGAAAATTTGAATTGATTTGAAAAATTAGATTAATTTTTCATTTACTAATTGTCTCATTAAAGGGTTATTGATTGAATCTATATTGCGGGCATTTTTACAATCATTGAAGTTATTAATGGAAAAATTTAGAAGATTTAAATATTGTAATAATGTTTTTCGTGTACCCATACCTCCATGACTCAGTAGAGCAGATGCCTGAACATTATCACTATTAACGCCTCTAACCAAACATTGATAAATAGCTGCGTCTTGTCTTTTAGCATTTTTAATGTGAATTATATGACCATTAGATTCAAAGCTGATTCTACTGCTATGAGTTATAACTTTTGCGTTTTTAAGCCAAGTTATGCCAACAACAGGGAATCCAAGAGTTGTACAATTAAATGTGATGGTCTCACCGATTCGTAACACTTGAAACTGGGGTTCAATACGAGCGTAAAGCGTTGATTTGACCAATAATTGTATTTCTGCTCTTTCATTTCCAGCAGAACTATTGATGTGACAAACATACTTTGAAGAATCAGATGTAACCACATTTTGGAATGTTATGACTCCTAATTCCTTATATACTCTATGTTTATGTCCATTATTTATCAATTTTGGAATGTCATTATGCAATGAATACCATTCATAAGTTACTTGAGGCCATCCCTGAGCGATACAATACAATCGTACATCACTTGAGCCTTCACTCACAATAGTTTTTGATGACAAGTGAATTATTCGCGGCGGAACTGCACTATACGATTCTGTGATTATAATTATCTTAATCATAATAGTATTGAAAATTTGAGACCATTTTATAGAGTAAATCATATACGGGAACTAATAATATAATAGCATAAGATCGGCAAACCTGTCACTATTATTTTTCCGGCTGTTTTGCTAATAGTGATCTCTTCAGAAGAATCGACGAGCTTTTGTTTGGTTAGGCATTTGAATTTATCATTAGAGTCAGCCTTAGTCACGTTCATAACAAGAAGTTCGCCAGAATCCAAAATTAGATATTCTAGTTATTCATTTGACAGAAAATACTATTCAATGAATATTCAATCATTTTTTTAATTATAAAATTCTATTGTTTAACAAACTAACAAATGAATAGAATATTTAAAAGTCCTTTAAACGAATGTCTCAAGATTTGATCAATAATCAAATGCACTCAAATAAAAAAGGGAATGAAGTCGTTTAACTTTTTTTTGATTTTTTTTCGATGGTTTAAAACCTACTTTACATATTATTTAAACAAGTTGTGTTCCAAAGAACAAAATTACTTTAATTTAATTAAATTTGAAATATGAAAATTCATTGAAATTAAAACTAAATTAGATTAAAGTAAAATATTTTGCTAAATATCACGTTTTAAGTGTTTAAAACTTGACACTAAGCACTAAACTCTACTCATCAAATAATTGCATAAAGTGCTCTTCAATACAAAAATTAATACAAATCTTTAAAGCAGGCTTTCTTTATAAAGCACAGCATCGCTTTATTCTCTTTTTCTTCAAATCCATTTAATTACACTATGTTATTGAAAATAACAGTCATATTTAATTTAAGAAAATGCTGGAAAACAATTTTGGAAAAATTTTAATCCGAGTCTTAGTAATGGTAACAATACTAATAGAATCCTTTCAAGAAATTTTATTAGGAGTTTTGTAACTCAGACTAATTCTTGTTTTAAAAATCATTATATAAGAGGAGGATTTTTATTTTTAATCACTTACTTTGCTTCAAATTTATATTATATGTCCAATGCATTGATCGTTTGATCACAGTATTGGGTTCTTTTATCCAACTTTTAACTTCTATAAAATCTTTGACATGTGTTGGAACCACACATTTGAGAACTGCTGAATTGCCTTCTATTACAAATTCATCATAAACTTCTGGCGTGTAATCTTGTTTCAAAACTATGAATATTCGAAAGATCAGTAATTGAAATATTTAATTTAGTGGTAAAAGTAAACATAAAAGCAGTTTAACACTTCAATTTAAAAAATTTTAATTTAATTCATTTATTAAAAATGAGGTATAGATTTTGACCAATAATAGAAAAGTAATTGTTTAGATAAATACGGTATAAGAGATGTTTATTATGATTTAATACTGTAATAATACCGGTATCTGAAATGTGGACCATTTTTCTTTTGAAATAATCGTTCAATAGAATTGCGCTGACTTCTTTGCCTAATATTTCAGCTAAAATAAGCTCTTTGTGACAATAGTAAACCTTTGGGGTATTAAGTTCTTCAAAAGGAATGACTGAAAGTGGCAAAAAGGTAGAAATTTTGCAAAATGAGACAGATATTCGCTTCACAAAAGCAGAGAAGCGCAAAAGTAGCTCTCAGAGGATTGCAAATACTAGTTTAAGTGCATCACAGCAAATGCAAATAAATCAAAATTCCTAAATAAATATGTAATCATTTTGAAACATTTCATTAGGCGTCTAATAAAACTAAAAGATTTTTAATTTCAAAAATATTTTATAATAAATGGCTCACAACAAAGTTTAATCACTGCATAATCGAAGAAAATGTGCTCAAACATAAATTATACATTATATCAGTTCTTATATTATACTTAGTGAATGGCTTTGTCAGCGTTTTACAAAAAATTCAGTGGTGGCTCATTTCGGTTTTTCCGGATTCGGCATTAATATTTGGTTCAGATTGAGTAAAGTGTGCAAATTCTCTAACTTTTTTATTATTATCTTAATCTTTAGTTTAAAAAGAGTTCATGAAAAAGACATTTAAATCATACAATTGATAATTAATTATTGGTTGCATTTGGAATTATCCATTAATTATTAGGCATGGTTTTAGGGTGGGTAGGGGTAAAGAGCCCAGCGTAACTAAAGTGTAACATATGTGGGGTAGGGCTATATGACAAAGTGTACGAAACATTTTTAGAAATCGATTCGAATGATTTTGTGATCAATGTTTTAATGCTTAGTCTTAGATAACTTTCGATCATATTTTTAAAATGATTATTAATCACTTTAATAATAAAGTTGTTCCACCTCTTAAATGCTCTTTTGGAGTTCGATTTGTGTTGGATTTGATTCAGTCGGAACCAAAAAAAACTATTTGTCAAAGACTCAAGATTTTTTCAAATTACTTTCAAAAGTATAAAAATTTATAGAAATATAAAAAAAACTTTAAATCAGCAAAAGTCAGAATTTCTCAAAATATAATTGTCAAAAGCAATAATGGCTTCATTTTCTGCTATTTTCAAGTTATTGTATGCTTTGAAGTATTTAAGTGTTTGCATATATCGAGGCATATTGTTAGGTTTGGTTCCCAAAATTCAAAACTATCCACAACTTCGTTTAATATTAGAATTAACATTCGAAACAGTAATCTTTTGTTGATATGACATCACGTTTTCTCTTTGGATAGACAAGGAATTGCTTTAGAGCTAATGTTTTCAATTAATACTGGCTTAATGTTTATCAAAGGAGAGAGTTTTATCTTGAGAAATGTGAAAAATACAGTAGGACTCACACCATTTACTGTTAGCGCTCAAACTGTTAGCATTACAAGTATAGTGCACTCATTACAACAAAGATTTTCTTCGACTAAATTAAATCCTACTGTAACCCAACTTTATATTGATCTGCAAGAAATGGCTTTGAACGAGAAAACTTCGGATATAACAAACGAGCCCTAACACAACTTTAACTCAAAAGAAAGAAACGAAAAATAATTCAAGTTTTCGATTAAAATCAATTGAACAAAAAAATGTGGAGTCTGTCAATTAGTTTATATCAATCAATCATATTTTTGAGAAATGTTGCAGTTTTTATAAAAATATTTTAAAGCTCAAAACATAATCTGACTCTATTTATTGACTATTTCTTATTCTTGAATAGCTTCCAAAGGAGTGAAGTTTCTTGAACTTTATCCAAAGAAAAAGAATAGAATTTATTGGTCTAATGGTTTTTAATTTAATAAAATTTCAATGTTTTGCTTATATTTAATTTGAAAATTCATTTTTGATTTATGATCATTTCTCATGAAATACTATTTAATGTGATAACTTTTAAGCTCATGTCAGTACTGAATGGATTCTGCTTTGCCTCATAATCAAGAAATAAAAGCTTTTTTTATTTAATAAATTGAAACACTTGTGACTATAACCATTAGACTAGTCATCAACATAATCACGAGCAGTCATCACAGCATTTAAATTAAAAAGAAGTCCAAACATTAAACACAATTCAAAGTGCTTTTAGGTTATTGCAAGACTTAACTTTCAATAATGATGAAAAATGATGGCCTCAAATATGTATGCATTATAGTATAGTATCACGACTTTCTCAAAATATTAGCTCAAAACGTAATGACAGTCTGATAAAAATCGATCAAATCTCTCTCTCTCTCTCTCTCTCTCTCTCTCCGCTTTTTCTATTCTTGTGATTAGAATTGTGTAACGTTAAAGATTTTTGAAAAAATAAAAAATATATTATTAAGCGTTTATTTCCAGTATTTAAAGTAGACAAAAAAAAGTTATTCAGACGAGTTTATTCAGGTTTTATTTACCTTTGTGTCAATTTTTGGAATTTTTATTTTACTTTCGATAAACTAAACAAATTTATACAAATTAATGTTACTTTACATCTCTGTAATGCCTACTCCTGAAGTCTTTGAAGAACATCCATTCTCAACAGATCCCACATAAGAAGTTAATCAATTTTTTAAAATATTTGCAGTACGCAAGAAAAGTAAGTGTATTATAGCCAAAGTCAGGTAATGTTGAGTTAATACTACTGGCTCTGCATTTTATTGAATGGTTATTAGTCACTACTGCTATGAGTTATAACTTTTGAGTTCATTCTTCAAAATGAATCCACAACTTAAAAATTTATTAGTGGGTGTGGCCCATAGGCAAAAATCGAAAAACTGGAACCCAAAAAATTAGATTTTAAATTTTTTTAGATATTTTACAAAATGATAAATTAGTTCACTTTAAAAATCACTTCTTTAAATCGTTCTCATATTTATAGATAGATTGCAAAATCTTAAATCCGAATCTGATGGACGGACACATTCAAAGTTGACATTTTCAATATAATATAGAATTCAATGGAAAGAAATATTGAAGAAAATTCCTTAGTTATTGTGAATCTAAATTTAAGAAATTTTATACTCATTCACAGGTGAAAACCTTCAGAACAGCGATTCATTCGCTTAAAAATTTTGAGCTATTTTTGAAGCATGAATTCGGCCAAAATAAGTGCAAGTCTTGCACAAACACTATAATAATGTGAAAAACACTTAATAATGAATAGAAAAATATACATTAAACCTAATGCCAGTCATATTTTAATGATCTGACAGAGAGAGAGTCAAGTGCAAAGACTGTAAGTGCAAATAAAGCGAACAAAAGGCGAATACCATATCTTTGTATCTACTTTAGTGATGATATATTGCAATATTGATAATGTATTTCGTGTTAACTCCTGATTAAAGTATTTCATATTCAGACTTAATCTTATATTCGAAAGCGAAATGCATTAAAATTTGCACGCAATCAGTTCAATAGAACGAGAAAACTCATTCGAGGATTGATTAATATATTATATATGCAGCAAAGGAAAGGTAATGAATGAACTGCCATTGTTTAGAGATTGTTTCACAAAAATAGCATAAAATAGAAATGTCTGACTGTCTCTATTGTAAAACAATACTATAAACTTCGCTCAATTCGATAGATTACGAATTGGCTCAACTACGAACAATTGAAGCGTTAATTTATATGAAAATAGGTTTTACACTCACCTGCTCTCACATGACTCTCACGACTTGCAATTGATCCTAAATGATTGCTTGCTTGACACTTGTATATATTCGAATGAATATCAGTTGAATAAAGGAGCGAAGTAAAAGCACTGAACACAAGAGATCCGTCAGATCGGACATGAAGGAGATCAGATGTATCACTCGAAATGGGCAAACCATCTTTGGTAAACCAAATAACATTCAGTGGTTCGTCGAATGATTTGGCTGAGCAACCAATAATTGTTCCCATAGTATTGAGAAAATCAACTTTAGTTGGAGGTTCTTTAATGAAAACTGGTATTCCCTGATCTTCATTTGTGACAAAACAATCCAAATGACCTAATATTTCAAATTAAACTTGCTTTAAGATAGAAACTATGGATACTTCAATATTATTTATTGACTAATAGAACATCAATTGAGTCATACATTCAAATATTATTCTACCAATTAGTTAGTATTAATAGGAGAATAGAATCAAACTAATTAAGAACTAAATTTGAAATAGTTTTGATATTTTTTCCAACAAATTTTCGCAGCAGAGGCGACCCATGATTATAAGTATTAATAACGAACAACTCTTTCCTTATTTTATACTGACTTAGGCATTCTCAAAATCTGGACATCAGCCCAGACGAAATTTGGACGGTTGGTATCATTGCTCTGAAAGATACATTTCGCTTTCGGTCGATACAATTTTACTTTAAAAAATTTAATGAACAATTATTAACAAAATTGTACTCATTTCGACATTTATCAAAATTGATTCTAATTAACTTATTCATTAGTTAAAATTATTTGTTAATTATTTTTGTTCTCTTTTAATCTGACTTTACTTCTTCATTTTGGTAATTTTGTAACTTAAGCTCAATGCTTTGAACGGTTGGTGGATGTGCTCATACGTAGCATTCATACTGTACTATTGTCTTTAACAATTAAGTGTTTTTTAAAAGATTCAATAAGTGGTTTCATTCATTCTATGATTGAATCAACATTTCCTTTAAAATCAGTTTCAAATTTCAAATAAAAGAATCTAATTTTCATTCATTTATATTCGTTATCACTGATCGGGAAAACTTTTGGAAAATTCATTGTTTTCGTACTAAACTCGTGAATTATTTTTAATCTAATTAATTCAAGATTTGATTTCTATTTCACTTTCTAGAAAAGCTGAACTTCACAACGTTGAGAATAAAATTTAAAAAAAAACAAGTTTTTAGTTCGATCCGATTTTAAGATCAGTAATTGAATATTAAATTTTGATAATTTGCACGAATTTATTTTTACATTTGTGAATAATTCCCAAATTTGATGAGATGTAAGTAATTAATTAAAATTGATTCGAATACTGATAGTGAAAAGAGTTGATAAATTAGATGTTTCACACTCTATGAATTTCGCGAAACTGTTATAATTGATGCAATAGAGTATGAAATTATTAATATTTCAATAATAACTAATAATCTAAATTTAATTCTAGCGCTAACGAGTAAATTGAGTTACTTCATTTTATTATAAGCAGGGCTCACCAAGGGGAAGGCTAAGGGGTTGTAGCCCCCTCTGCAAAAATTTTCTGGGAAAAAATCTCAAAGGGGGTACCAAAGTAAAAATAGACCCCCTCCTAGATTTTTGGCGGAGATTTTAGATCTTGAAATTTAGATCTCTGTAAAGTTTTGTCAAAGAGTTAACTCATGATTTTTTAACAGAAATATAGATATACAGCTTTCAAAATAGGAACTCAGGTTTCGATGCAAAATTTTTCCTTTGGTCCCCCTTTGATATTTTGATGAAACTTTGGCAAAAATATTGAAAAAATTAAGATTTTTTATCACAAAAAAATTTTGCTTAAATTTTGATACTTTGCCAAAAAGTTATCTATTAAATCCGATGAGTTTACTACCCCCCTCCCCCCGATTTCGAAAATTTTCAGAGTTAGCCCCCCCTGAAGCGAGATACCTTGGCGAGCCCTGATTATAAGCCAAATCGATGCAATACATTTATCATTTTGACAATTCGTTACAGTGAGTTCAAGTGCTTGAATATAATTAAGACTTGCATTCATTCATACAATCAATCTATTGGTTATTTAAAACAAATGAACAATTAATTACATACCAACTATTAAGAGCATCAAAAATATTAACAGAATCTCCATTCGACTGATATATTTTTCACATTAAGCAAACAGTACGAATACATAAGTTATGCAAAATTTTGATGATATAAAACATTATTGACTTGTTTCTATGAGAAAGCATGTAAGCGATAATAAATATCTCACGAATTATACTGAACTGAGTTTGAGTTGAAGAGAACACGAAAGTAATGATCGAAAGTAATGTTGCGACTCTTCCGACTATAAACGGGTTGAGTTCGGTTACAACTTTTAAAATTTTATTTGGGTTTTTGAAAAAATCTTTGGTTTGTTGGGTTCAGCTTTTGGTCCTATCAAATTTTGTAAATTTTTTTTAAAATCACAAAAAAATTTCTCAAATTTTTTTTAAAATCACAAAAAAATGATATAAAAACAAAAGGAAGAATTTCTTAATAATAAAAACTTAATAATTTCTTAAAAACAATAAAAATAAAATTTTCAATTATTTTGAAAATATTTCGTACTCTCAAGTAATATAGTGTTTGATTGGGTTCGGGTTCGTTTTTCGTCAATAAATTTTCGTTTGTGTTCTGTTTTGATCGCAAAAATGCTGAAAGTGGCACATTTATCTAAAGGTATTGTAATAACAGTTGGTTTGAGTTGCTCTGTTTGAGTTCTTCTTAAGAAGACTTGCGCAATCATTTCTATTAATAGGTTGACTACTTTATTCCGTTTTGTTGTAAAACTCAATAAAAAAACTGCATCAATCTATGAATCTTTGCTTTATAATTACTTTTCGTTAGTTGGAATTGATTTACAAGTAATAATGAGCTCTTACTTTCAATTAAGCGAAATTCAGAAATTCGAAAGTGAAGCAAATATTTTCAATTCATTTCTTATTTTACTGAAGATAAAAATTGATTTCAATTCTAAAAGCTTTTTGAGTTTCGTGTCTTAAAATTAGGGAAAAATATTAAAAGATAATTGATTAACTGAACTCAATCATTGAAATTTGAAGTTTTCACTAATTTAATAAAAGTTTTGTCCAATCAAAGCATAATTTTGAATTATAATTCGTTAAAAAAAATTAATTGGTTAAAATGAATTAAGTTTGTGTTCATATATTTAAGTAGATTTAGTTTTATTTTCTTAGGTTTACATTTTATGGTTGAGTTGGAGTCAAAAGCATAAAACTTGTCTCAATCGATCTTCATTTAGAATATGTCTTTTGAAAGTTTGAACTCGAAAATTAATGAAAGATCACAAAAGATTTTGAGAATCTAAGTTTCACTTATTTGCTCATTCCTTTGGGTTAGATTTAGTCTGCAATCAAATAGTTGCCAAAATAGAGACATTTAAACAAATTCTTTTTTGCCTTTCAGTATAAACTGTATGAGCATTTGTTATAATGATCAATAAGTTTATATTAGAGACAAAGTTAGTTCTAGTGTAAGTCAGTCTCAACTACTGCACATTTTTTGTCTAAGATAAAAGGCAAGCCAAAGGCAAAATAGTGAACCGAATACTCATCGACAGAATACTCATCGACTAATTCCTCGTGGATTTAGTTCTATTCAAATAAAGCAGAAATGCCAATAAATTGTGGCTATTGTTTATTGTTAGACAAACTGATCTTATGTTTATGGTTTATGTGATATGCAGGAAATGAATATTTGTCAATTTTTTTCGAACCGTAAAGTTGTTCAGACTTGAGGCTTAGACTCTTGATAAAAGCAAGTAATACTTTGTTTGATGCAGTGCCTCATATGCTAACAGTATAAGTTATATCTCCTCTTATTATAAATTTATTCAAAATTTAAGAAATGGTCGCAAAACTCGCTCACGAATTATTCAAAGTAATTACTAATTAGTGTCATTCTAATAAAAAATATATGTGACAGTAATGAAGAATTAGTTATTATCAACTCTTTGAACAATTTTCATTATATCTCAAATGCAATTAATTTCCATGAATGAACTAATTATAAACTTAAGGGAACTTCGTTTAAAAATAAATCTATGGCTTTCAATGGTTGCAGCTATTGCTTTATTTTATCAATTTATTGTTAATTATTGATTCATTTAGTAGAGTCATCACATAAGAGTCATCTCATAAGAGTGACTACATAAGAGCATAACTTTTGAATAGTTGACATAATGGAAAATGATATATTGAACACTATTTCGATTTTTCTCGCTGAGTACTATCAATTTGACCGCTCTCTTCATTTAATTTTGGGGTTTAGCCCATTTAGTCCTCCTTTTACCACAATTATAACATAATACATGTGGTGTCGACAACTTTGCCGAACCGCCCTATTCTATTGCTTTCAATCTATAACTAATTCGCTCTGTTTTGTTCTAATGTAATGTGACCCACAATCACACTTTCTTGCATTACAGCCGAGCTTTTCAACTTTTTTCATTGAAGGCGCACAACGAGTCGTAAAATAGTTTTTTTTGCGGAGTAGCTAATAATCAAATTATTAACTATTTTATTAAAAAGATTATTATATTCCAGAGAATATCTTTATATTTGGTGAAAATTATTTAAGAGCTTAAAGTTATTTAAATTAAAAATTTAGAAAACGATTTGTCTAATTATTTTTGACAAAAAATAACAAATTTGTCAAAGTTTACTTTGAAAATTCAATAAAATGATCACGAATTAAGCCGCGAAGTACTTTTCTTTTGTCAATTGAATCGCTCTGTACCTGAACCTTCTGTTTGAGCGCCAATGCTCCTTAAAACCGAGTTTGAGAAGCTCTGCACTACACCATTGAAGAGAAGGTGGAGTATGACAGCAGCTGCTGCTGTATCTCATGTTCTCAAATTGATCATTGATTCGTTGACTATTCCTATTGGATAAAGTTTGGAAACAACTCACTTTTAATACAAAGTAATAAATGAGCCCCAATTGTCTCCTTTTCGAATCGTAAGGATTTCAATGCAAAGTTTGACAAAATGAAAGCATGCGATAAAAGTCATATTTTTAAT
>JAQIWZ010001725.1:0-10900 GCA_034697245.1 Malaconothrus monodactylus
TGAGTTAATAATTCAATTAAAGTTGAAAAGCTGTTCAAATTTATTCACTATTTTATCTCAATTTTTTTCAAAAGATTAAAAAAAATTTAAAAAAATTTCTCAATTAATAAGTGAAACTGAGATCTATTAAACAAGAATTGATATGAAATTAATGTGAAATTAATATGAGCAATAATTAGTATTATTAGTGATTCGTATTAATAGTGATACGTAAAAAAGTTTCAGTACAAACAAACAACAAATGGTATGCATTTCAGTGAAACAGTAAGTTTGATAACACTTTGAAAATTTGATTCAAAAGTCTTGTAACAATTTGATATCTGTAGAAATTGACTCTTTATTTGTATGACTTATTATTTTGCAATAAGTGATGCAATTAGTTTAAGTGAAACACGTATCTGAAGATTTATGAACAAATTTGTCATAATTTAGTGTTAAGTCATTTTTCTTATAATTATTTAGTTAATTAAATATAGCGTAAAAGAGTAGATAAAAAATAATTTTATAAATAATGATTTAAACACTAAATTATGACTAATTTGTTCGTAAATCTTCAGACGTGACTTCACATCGAAACTTGTGTTTCACTTAAACTAATGAAATGACTTATGAAAAAATAATAAGTCATACAAATAAAGAGTCAATTTCTGCAAATATCAAATTGTGATAAGACTTTTGAATCAAATTTTCAAAGTCTTATCAAACTTAATGTTGAGTTGAAATGCATGCCATTTATTATTTGTCTGTACATCAGTTTACGTTTTGATATGACTTGTAAAACAAACTTATGGTTAGATTAAAGCTTAGGTATGATAGAAGTAGTTAAGAAAAAATGTGTTTTATTCTCAATTGATTTAATTCGAAAATACGGATCTGAACAGGATTTAAACTCGAGATAACGTAAAATAGATCACACGCCGTATAATGTTTTTAAAAAGTTTAGCATATTTTAAGACAATTTTTAATATAAAATTTTTTTATTTTATTTAATTAATTAAAATTAGTTGAATAAACTTGAAAAACACATTAAAATTTTATTTCAAAATGTTTTAATTTGAGGTCAAATGAAAACATATCTAAATTTTTCCCCCAATTTATCGATTTGGGGGGCATTACGTATACAATTAGAACACTAACTATTAGACTATAATATGCAAGTTATGCAACAAACAATTATAAGATTGATAAACATTAGTTGAGATAAATGGCACGAATTTATGCTTCAATTGAATGTTAAATCGTTACTAATTTTGTCTCTTAGTTACACGACTTTATTAAAACCATATATATGAGGGTAGAAATTACATTCTATTCATATTCTCAGTGACGTATCTGGAAAAA
Source organism: Malaconothrus monodactylus (assembly GCA_034697245.1). Lineage (NCBI taxonomy): Eukaryota > Metazoa > Arthropoda > Arachnida > Sarcoptiformes > Malaconothridae > Malaconothrus > Malaconothrus monodactylus. The sequence goes on from JAQIWZ010001725.1 coordinate 1,342, forward strand.
AGTTGTTAATAATTTCGTCGCTGAAAATGAAGTTTGCTTTAAAATTTTTATTTCTTTTCGCGATCATAGCATTGATCTCAGCTGCGTCAAGAGGTGAGCTTTGGGAACAAATTTTAAACATAATTTAAAATTTTACAGTAATTTAAATGAAATGTTGAAAATATAAAAATTGTGTTTCGAAGAATAGCGACAACTAATAAATTATGTCATTATAGTTGAATAAATTGAATATTACGTTTTCCAGATCGAAATAATAAGAAATACAAAGTTGTTTGTTATTGGGGCGCCTGGTCTTTCTACAGGCCTGGCAATGGACAGGTATGCACTTTTTCATATATAAATGTTATATATTTTTTGAAATAACAAATTTAGTTTTAATCGTATATAAAACAGTTTCTACCGGAAAACTCAAATCCTAACATTTGCACTCATATGAATTATGGTTTCGCCAAATTAAATCCCGACAACACTATCGCTCTCTTTGACCCCGACTTAGACACTGGTGACACTGATTGGCACAGCGGTCTACAATGGGGTCACGGTATTAGATCTTTATTTTTTGTTTGAAAACTTTAAATAACGCTTATTCCAATTAAAGGAATGTATCGCCGTTGGAATTATTTGCGTACAGTTAACCCACACTTGACAACAATGATAGCTATCGGCGGCTGGAACGAAGGCTCGGATAAGTATTCGAAAATGGCCAGTAGTGCGGCTTCAAGAAAGACATTTGTTGATTCTGTGATCAAATTTTTGCAGAAATATGATTTTGACGGACTTGATCTCGACTGGTTTGCTATTTTTTGTTAACAAATATTTTAAATTAAAGTCTATTGAGTACAAGTTTGAGTTTAAAAGATAACACAAATTATTGCTATCACTTTCTGACAGGGAATACCCATCGATGAAAGCAGTAGGCGATCAGGACAGAAAGCCCGGCAATGCAGCTGACAAACAAAATTTCATTGACTTAATTCGCGAACTTCATACCGCATTCCAACCGCACGGATTTGTTTTATCTGCGGCCACGTCAGCTGGAAAACCAACAATTGATAGGGCATATAATTTGCCAGAAATGAGTAAATATTTGGATATAATTAATTTGATGACTTATGACATGCACGGAGGATGGGAAAACAAAACTGGTGCGCCACTTATTTATTACATATTCTTTTGGCTTAATTCTGAATCCAAAATTTAATTCATTTTTTTAGATATTCTGTAGAAGTCATATAATAGTTATAGTTTAAAAAATTTTCAAATAATCTTAAGATAAAACCAGAAAAAATTCGCTCTTAATAAGAGTATAAATGAATTGAATTCATTTATTACTGATTTTAAGATAATTTTAGACTCGGAATATATTTTAATTGAGCCGTTGTTTAATATAATTTTATGAATTTTGAGCTTATTTTAATTGAAACTTACAGCTCATAACGCACCACTTCATCCAAGACCTGGTGATATAGAATTGGATAAAGAATTCACCATTGAATATGCAGTAGACTATTATCTCAAATTAGGAGCTGATCCCAAGAAAATAGTATGCATTCAATATTGATTTTTGAAAAATGTTGTTATTGTTTGATGTTTTCGCTCATAAATTTATATGACTTCAGGTTTTAGGAATGCCATTATATGGCCGAACATTTACATTGAAAGGAACCGAATCAGGCATTGGCGCCGATGCAGTCGGTGCGGGCGGTAATGCCGGTCCAATCACTAGACTTCCCGGAACTTTAGGATACAATGAAGTGATTTATTTACTTAAGCTATAAATTAATTAATAAGAGAAACACTAAATGAACTATTCTTTCAAAATTAATGTCGAATATTATTTAATTTAAAAGATATGCGAGTATTTGAAAGACGGTCAATGGAAAGTGACCAGAGAGCCCATCCAGAAAGTTCCGTATGCTGTTAAAGGAAACCAATGGATCGGATTCGATGACGTACAGAGTCTTAAAGATAAAGTAGCGTTTCTTAAGAGCAAAGGATTGGGTGGAGGTATGGTTTGGTCTATAGATACCGATGACTTTAGAGGACTTTGTGGTCACGGAAAATTTCCTTTACTCAAGGCTATTAGTGGAGATCTAAATGGAGGTAAGTTTTTCTTTCGTTTATACATTTGAAGTCAATATTTGCAAATAATTAAAAGATTTTTTTAACAATTTAGTCACAGGACCGGATCCAGTGATTCCGGAAACTCATTTGACCGGAACTCCAGACCCAAACCAACCGACCACTCAACATGGCGGTAAGACCACTCAACATAGCGGTAAAACCACTCAACATAGCGGTAAAACCACTCAACATGGCGGTAAAGTAACAACTCAAAAACCTGATGATGCATCGACAGAGCCATCCAACCCCGACGAAAAGTTTACGTGTCACTCGACCGGCTTTTTCAAAGATCCTAAAAGTCAGACCGTTTTTCACGAATGCATTGATGTCGGCAATGGAAAACTTAAGGATCAAGAATTTCATTGCGGGACAGGAACTGTTTATGATGATGTCAATCATGTCTGCAAAATGCCTTAGTTTTAGTTTAGGAATTAGTCATTTTAAACTTTAAACTGCAGCCATAATTTTAATGCGAAATAAATTTAATTTAAGCAATTTTTATTGATAGAAAATTTTCTTATTTTTATTTTAAAATAATTATTGACTCTTCACTATTTCATTTGATTTCAAACAAACGTATTATTTATTTTTGTTGTTAACATAAAAAGATTGATAAAATATTAATAACTGTTTATTAAAAGGTATAATTAAAGGTTATTTAAATGATGTGCATTCCGAGTAAAAAAGAACAAAATTAATCTAATTTTGGTCAATAATTAAGAAACCATTAGTTAATGATGAAAATGATACAAAAATTTTTACTAATTTTTGATCAAAATTGAGGCCTATAAGTAAAATGAAGTGAAAACAGCAGAATTGAAAGTTGGATTCTTGTTTCTCTTTTCTATATCTCTAATGACACTCAAGGGAATGAACACTAATTTCCGTATTGTCACAATAAGCAAAAGTAAGCGAATTTCTTCAGATCAGATCAGATCAAACAACTCAACGGAAACTTCAATAATAATCAGAGCAGAGACAGAGAGGAATCTTCGGTTACTTCTTTATATATTGTCAGCAAATCCAAAGATTTATATTCTGTTAGAAAAATATCTTATTCTAATCTTAGCTTATTTTTAGGAATAATGCTCTGTAATGCGATATATTTTTTATGGATTAATGTTTATCACAAAATTTATATAATGAACAGCAGATAGGCTTTCAATTTGTTAATTAATTTGCTTTATTACAGAATTATAAAATTACAAAAAATAAGAATAACATTATTTTTTATTCCCTTTTTTTTAAATAATAATTCTTTAAAAAAATAGATTCCTTCAAATATTTTGCAAAACATAAATGACGAAATCGGAGTAAATGTCAGTTGAAACTATGATTTTAGATAACTTCTAAAACTTATTGTTAAAATTGTTGTCTTTGAGCAGAACTCTACCCTTATTTTTACAGAATAACTTGGAGTAGAGCTCTAAATCTTGGAAAGTTCTTTCTCTATCACTAGTAGCAAAGGCTTCAAATTCACTATCAAATTCATTATCAACTCCGATTCTATCATCAAATTCATCCACACATTCCCTCTAATTAACTATGAATTTTGCCTTCAACTCCATTTTCTTCTTTTTTTTGCAACTCCACCTCCATTCCATTGGGTTGGAGTTAGATTTTGGTACTCTAGCTTAAAGTCAATATCGACTACCAGTGTCTCCATTGAGTTAGAAGTTGTCCAAAGTTGTCGGTCGGCCGACATACCAAACTATTTAGAATTAAATATTCAGTATAAAAAGGATTTACTGTTTGATTGCAGTCCAAGAATTCTAGTTTGGCGTTTGATTTAATCTGTTGAACAAATAATTTTTATATTTTTAGTTTTTGTTTCAATTTTGAATATAATTTTTTTATTTTTTATTTTTATGTAAGTTTTTTTAATTTTATAAATAACTTCAAACTTTTATTAAAAATAAACTCAAGAATCTTATTATTATTGAGAATTTAATGAATAAAAATAAGATAAAAGCTGTCAATGATATGAACTTAAGTTTATATTCCAAATATTAATTTCAATTATGTTCTCATCAAAAGTCATACTTCAATGTAATCATTGAGCCATAAGTTTGTTTCAGTTCTTTTGTTCCATTTTGACTCTTATAAGGTATTCACTCAAAGGATTTTAGATAAAAATCTATAACAAAGAATAGTGAGAGAAAAGAGAAAAAAGAGTTTATTCTCATTTATTTTTCTTTTCAATGTTGTTTTGAACAGAACAAAAAGATAGGAGTCGAGTGTAGTTTATAATCGCATAAACTTGAGATTAAATTTTTAAAAATATATGATCTGAAAATAGCGAATTCAAGTTTAACGTAAAAAAATTTGTTGCGTTAAAAAAAGACTCAAATAGATGATTAACAAAAAGTTATAATCATTGAGTTTTAGAGATAATCATATATAATGGAATTTATAATAAGCTTATTATCTAATTTAAATAATTTAAAAATATTTTTCTGCTCTTAAAGCAGTCAATCATTAGTGTTGCGATTTTTTTCCCAAAATAATTGCTTTTATTTTGTAGTTCTCGCCAATAGACAGTTTTCAATTTTTTTGCAATGAAAAAGTATTATAAAACATTTATTTTTGAGAGTATTGTCAGAAGATTTCATAATTTAATCTAAAAGAAAGTTTGAAAAATTAACTCGAGTTAAAATTTACTTATTTTCAATAAGAAAATTATAGAAAAGAAAAATTTTAATATTATTAGTTTTCAAATATTTTTTATATTTTATTTATTTAAAGTTCAAAAGTACAGAAAAAATTGTAAAAGTCATAATTTTCTATTTTCCATCCATTTTACTCAAGCTTTAGAATTAGGTCAAAGGTTAAGAATTAAAGAGATATTGCTACAATGCGTAAATATTCTTGTAATTATAATTCTCTCTCTGATTTCCAATAATAAATCCAAGAATTTAGATTTTAGTTTAATTCTGGAATAAAAGGTGGAACTCTATTCACTATAATAAACATTGAGGAGGAATATTCGTGAATTGAGTGGTGAAAAACTTTATTTTGCTAAATATTAAATATATTCAAAAACTCATTAATTATACGATAAGCAAACATAAAACTATTTTGCAATTAATTTCAAAAAGTTAAAGATTAAATTAAGTCACACAATAAATAAGCTTAACTAATGTTGAATTATTCAGATTTAGATATTTTAACCCTATTTAAGAATGAATTTGATGTATAGCTTTGCAAAGTATAGAAAAAAGGCGAAACGAACTGAAATTTCAGAAAATTACGAACCGAATCGCGGGCATCTGTGGATAAATCTTCGAATCGATCCTTACAGCTATTAGTAATACTGTATTCGCACAAACCATTCAAGTTTATCACAACATTCTCTGTCGGACGTCCGGACGATCAGATTTAATGGCAAAGCAGTAATCGCCGACTTCAATGATTGAGTTAGAGATTTGCACATCATTTTTACAAGAATCAGGATCAATACCATCAGTATCAGGGGAAGGATAAGGGGCTTCGATTCTGACATCAGTTCATATTTTCACAATAGACGGGATTGATGTTCCAAAAGGGAGACTTTCTTATTGTCACGTCTCTAATAAGAATATTCCTAGAATTGAAGAATTGAATAAATGGTGGCCGAAGAAAATAAATATCAATTCTTGAGCGATCCTCTGATTCGGATTTCAATTCTGTGAAATTATTAACTTTTAAGAGTTCTTTTTGATACTGCGATTCTCACGAACCATTTTTAAGATATTCTTCTTTTAACTTTTTGTGACCTGACCGTCAAGTATTTCGCGACCTTTTATTTGGATATTTTGTTGTCCGTTTGCATATATTAGAGGTGAAAAATTGTTGAGTTCTGTTCCTTCCCTTCGCATTCTAACCATTGGTTAATAATCGTCGAAATCAGGAGTGAATTTAATGACAACTTTGTTTTCTAAATGAAAAGTTATATTAGTTTTGAGGTGTATTCGTCCGGTCAGGTATTCTCCAGTTGGAATATTCAGACAATCGCGATCGTCAGACCTAAGAGCCGAACCGCAAACCGAACCGAAACACGGATTTACGCGAATAAATCCAGGCTTTGGTTCGTTGCAACTTTTACAACTATAATATAGAGCTCTGAAAAAGACAAGATCTGATCAATAACATACCGTTGAAAACTAAGGAAACGCAAAAATTAAATAAGGATTTAAAGAATAGAACACCGCATATACTTTAGAGTAGAGTTAAGGCATTTCAAAGATTATTTTTGTAGTTATGCTCAACAAATTTTTAAATAAAATTTAATTATAAACTCTTACTTACATAATACCACACTTAAAGTTGTGGGTTCTTATAATTTTATCATTTAATTTAAATTAGGTTTATTAGTAAACTAAAACTTTTTGTCTAATTTTAAGATAAATTTTTTTGAATAAAATAATTCTATTATTTTTTTTAAAGATTTATTTCTCCCTTCTAATTGAAATAAAATATTGTAGGACTTATTATCAAAACTGTTTAAAAATTTTTATCAAAAGTGAATTCGTTAAATTGATTTTTTTAAACTTTGAGAATAGCCTTAATTGAAAGGATGACACAAACGAAATGATTTGTATTCAAAATGAGTTCAAAAAGAGTGTGAAAATATATGTTGAAATTGAATTCGAAATAAAAACTCTTTTATCAAACATTTGAGAGCAAACTATTGTATACCTGTTTTCTTTAGCTATTGTTTTTACTCACACTTTGATTCAAGCATTATAATACTTTTTTTTGGTTTGATTTTTCGAATTCTTGTTCGGCGAATATAGTGGAAAATGCATTTGCATTTGATTGCTATACGGTTACAACGGAAATAAAATTACAATATATTTCAACTCAACTCAAACTTTAGCCTTTGTTTTGATTCAAGAAAAAAATTTCAAAATCGTTAAACAAAATGTGTTTTACATCAAACAAAGTACTGGTAAAACAGTCCAAAGAATTCTCTTCCATTCGATAGAAACTTTATATCGAACTGAAGTTTATTTTTTCAGTTCAAAAAACTTTAAACAAAATTTACAAAATTTTTTTCAGAATTTAAATTTCAAATTTCTTCAATATATTGATTAAATTCATACTCCATTGAATTCTTAAAGAAAAAACTTTTTTTCAGAGAATTTTATTATTAAAGTGTTTCAATTTATATCTATCAAAATGTGTATAAATTCCATTTACTATCTCTAATTGAAAATAATTATTATTGCAGTTAAAAAATTCTAAAATTTTAGAATATATTTTTGCTATCAATTCTAATGCTTTGAAGTTTTTTTATATTTATTTTTTTAGAGAAATAATTTAAATTTTGCAATAAATTCTCTCTTCAACTATCATTATTTTTTCGGTTTAGTCCACATTCAAATGAGAATATAATTGATATTTATGTTCAACTTTACTGAGAAGTATTTTTTTTGTCTTCAAAAAATTTTCTCGATTCTAAGCAAAAATTTTTAAACAAAAATCAATAATTGAATTTATTCGAAAGATTCTATTTTTGGTACTTTAATCAAAGTAAGAATCTTTGAGATAAAATTCTGACCAAACGATAAAAGTCTTGCAACTGAAGAATCTTGTATTGAAGATAATGTCCAACTTTTCCTTTAGCATTAGAATTGTTTGATCAGAAATTTTTGGAATTTTTATTTCAGGCAACTTTCTTTTGATTGAATTTTGATATTGAAGATCTCTGACAAACAAAGTAAAACTAAAAATTGTAATAATTCGTAGCTTCTATTACTACTAGTTAGTACTGTATTATTATTTTGTTGAATTCTCAATTTCAAGTTGAAATTTAATAAAGCAAATATATTTTATTCTCTCATCAATGTTTTGAATAAAATTTTCGTTTATGTTTATTTAGTAAATGCCAATCAGTTGTCTTCAGAACTAAATACTTGTATCATTAATTCAGAAGAAAAGCTTAAAATGTTTGTTATGAGTTATTTATTTTTGAGTATTTATTGATTAGTTTTTCAAATATAATCACTAATAACATGATTCTGAATGAGAAAAAAGCTAATCTTGACAACAAGCCCATAAAACATAACAAAAATAAATAATAAATTACAAAATCAAATAATTCATTTTTCTTCGCTGATTAAATCGTGATTTTTTTCATCAAAACTGACAATTTGTAAGAAAAAGATTTGTCAAAAAACTAATTTTTTGCAGCTTTCAAAACATTTGATTGATATATCTTTTTGAAAATCATAAACCATAAGATAATAATGACTCGTTTCATACAAAATCAATGAATTTGATAACTGCGATAATTATGAGAAATAAATGAAAAGGAAATGACTTTAAGAGTAAATTGAATAATAATGGATTCAATAAAACATTTTAATCGTATAATTGAATGGAGATTAAAAGAAATCTTGAATAATAAATTTTGAATTATTCGACATGTAATAAATCAAATTCAGATAAAAATATCAATATTTCTCTTTTATTCAGATATTTGACTGTCTCTCGCATAATGCGAACAATGTATATAAATATTGATATATAATATATTGAGTTGACATTTGTATAATAACTGCAAATATAATACAACTGTAAGCAATGTAGAGCACAATCATTTCTGTTTTTCTTTTTATAACAACGGGTATTGTGTTTTATACAGTAAGTGCACTTCACTCTACTTTTTTTGTGTATACATTTAACTTGAATGTAGTGTCATTTATCATGCATAGCATCCATTCGTGTAGCGGTAATGATCTTGCATGCGATTTATCGGTTGGGAATTTTTCTCGGTTTCTATCTATGAGGCCCAATCTTCGCCAGATTGAGCGTAAATTCTTTCCATTACTCATTGGCTTTGGTTTTGAGCTTTATATTCACCCGAATTCCCGTTTAACTCATATTTTTTTTGAAGAATCGCAAAATAAAGTCTGGTTTCATAAAGTTCTGTATTTGATGTTTCCCTTTATTCCTGTATTCTAATGGTAAATTTGAATCATCAACAAAATGGAAATAAATGACAATTTCAACCAGAAATGAATGTTTCCTTTGATTAAATAGAAAAAGAAGATTATATTTGTTTATCGATAGCGACTGATATCTTGTAGTTCTTTTGTTACAAATTTTGAATGTCATAACAAATTAAATTTATAACTATTACAGAAAGCATTCACTAATTAAACTGTTGATCTAAATGACTATTATATGAGTCCCTTTTAGCGCAATAAGTTTTGAGTCATTAATTCTATTCTGATTGTTGAAATTCTAATTCCTAGTGCCTTCTCTGTGAATTCTCGAGTTGAAAATTCTGTCTGGAGTTGTATAAGTTCTCCGAAGCTATTCCGTTCGTAGACTATGCTTAATGAATAAATAAACATTCATTAATGTAAATGAAGTAACTTCTTGTAAAGTATTATTCAAAATAATTTTAAAGTGTGAGTCTCTCTCTCTCTCTCTCTCTCTCTCTCTC